>PVJL010004007.1:0-141235 GCA_004026885.1 Lyroderma lyra
CATCCATATGCTGTCTCCAAGAAACACACCTCAGCCATAAGGACAAACACAGACTCAGAGTGAAAGGATGGGATACAATACTCCAAGCAAATGGTAACCAGAGAAAAGCAGGAGTGGCCATACTGATATCTGATGAAATAAACTTCAAGTTAAAAAAGATAGTAAAAGACAAAGATGGACATTACATAATGATAAAAAGCACAATGCAACAACAAGAAGAGTTGACACTAATTAATATATATGCTCCCAAGCAGGATACACCAAAATATACATAGAAATTACTAACCGACTTGAAAGGAGAAACTGATGAATACACAATCACAGTGGAAGATTTAAACACCCCGCTAACAGCCATGGACAGATCATCCAAACAGAAAATAAATAAGGAAATAACAGCTCTAAATGACACATTACAGCAATTGGGCATAATTGACATTCACAGGACGCTTCATCCAGCAAAAAGAGACTACACCTTCTTTTCTAGTGCGCATGGAACATTCTCAAGGATAGACCACATGCTGGGACACAAAAGTAGCCTCAGCAAATTCAAGAAGATCGAAATCATACCAAGTGTATTCTCAGACCACAAAGCTTTGAAATTGGAGATCAACTATAAAAGGTAAGCAGAAAAAACAACATATACATGGAGATTAAATAACAGCTTATTAAGAAAGGACTGGATAAAAGAACAAATAAAATATGAGATTAAAAAATATATAGAAACTAATGACAATGAAAATACAATGTATCAGAATTACTGGGACACAGCGAAAGCGGTAATAAGAGGAAAATTTATATCGCTACACGCCTATCTTAAGAAACAAGAAAAATCACAAGCAAACATCTTAGCATCCCATCTCAAAGAACTAGAAAAAGAAGAGAAGACAAAACCCAAAGTTAGCAGAAGGAAAGAAATAATAAAAATTAAAGCAGAGCTAAACCAATTAGTGAACAGAAGGACAATAGAAAAAATTAATATTATGAAGAGCTGGTTCTTTGAGAAAGTCAACAAAATTGACAAACCTGTGGTGAGACTAATCAAAGGACAAAAGGAAAGGACACAAATATCCAAAATTAGAAATGAGAGGGGAGAAATTACCACTGATGCCACAGAAATACAAAGGATTGTAAGATAATATTATGAAGGACTTTATGCCATGAAATTTAACAACCTAGAAGAAATGGACAAGTTTCTAGAAACTTATAGCCTACCTAGACTAAACCAAGAAGAACTGGATAATCTAAATAGACCAATCAATAGCAAAGACATTGAAATGACTATCCATAATCTCCCTAAAGGCAAAAGCCCTGGACCAGATGGTTTCACCAATGAGTTCTACCAAGCATTCAAAGAAGTATTAATGCCTATCCTCCTCAGACTCTTCCAAAAAATTGAAGAGGAAGCAATACTTCCTAACTCATTCTATGAGGCCAACATTACCCTAATACCAAAGCCTGGCAAAGACAACACAAAAAAAGAAAACTATAGACCAATATCTCTGATAACACAGATGCAAAAATCCTAGACAAAATATTAGCAAATAGAATACAACAATGCATCAAAAAGATCATACATCATGATCAAGTGGCATTCATCCCAGGAGCACAAGGATGGTTCAACATACAAAAATCAATCAGTGTGATACACCACATAAACAAAATCAAAGATAAAGACCATATGGTCATTTCAATTGATGCAGAAAAAGCTTTTGACAAGGTACAACATCCATTTATGATTGAAACACTAAATAAAATAGGAATAGAAGGAAAGTATCTCAACATAATAAAGGCCATATATGACAAGCCCTCGGCTAACATCATGCTCAATGGGGAAAAGCTGAAGCCTATTCCCCTAAAATCAGGAACAAGACAGGGATACCCCCTGTCACCACTGCTATTTAATATAGTACTGGAAGTTCTAGCCACAGCAATCGGGCAAGAGAAAGGAATCAAAGGTATCCAAATTGGGAAAAAAGAGGTCAAATTGTCACTATTTGCAGATGACATGATCCTTTATAGAAAAAAAAATCCCAAAATTCCACCAGGAAATTATTAGAAACAATAAAGGAATATAGTAAAGTCGCAGGATACAAAATCAATGTACAAAAATCAACAGCATTCTTTTATACAAACAATGAATCCTCAGAAAAAGTAATGAGGGAGTCAATTCCTCTTGCTATCACAACAAAAAGAATGAAATACCTGGGAATTAACTTAACCAAGAATGTGACAGACTTATACACAGAAAACTATAAGACACTTTTGAAAGAAATTGGAACAGACTTTAAGAGGTGGAAAAATATCCCCTGTTCATGGATAGGAAGACATAACATTGTTAAAATGGCCATTCTGCCCAAAGCAATATACAGATTTAATGCAATACCCATCAGAATCCCACAATCATACTTTCATGAAATAGATAAAAGAATTATTAGATTTATATGGAACCATAAAAGACCTCGAATTGCCAAAGCAATACTACATAAAAAGAATAAGGCTGGTGGCATTACACTTCCTGACTTCTGTTTATATTACAAAGCATCAATAGTCAAAACAGCTTGGTACTGGCAGAAAAACAGAAATATAGACCAATGAAACAGAACTGAAAACTCAGAAATAAACCCATAAATTTATGGACAAATAATTTTTGATAAAGGAGCAAAAAACATATAATGGGGAAAAGACAGATTCTTTAGTAGGTGGTGTTGGGACAACTGGAAAACCATATGCAAAAGAATGAACCTGAGCTGTGAGCTCTTGCCATATACAAAAATTAACTCGAAATGGATTAAAGATCTTCATATCAGACCGGCAACAATAAACTGTATAGAAGAAAACATCAGTACTACACTTATACACCTAGGACTCAAGGAAGACTTCATGAACCTGACCTCAAAGGCAAGGGAAGTAAAAGCAAAAATAAATGAATGGAAAGAGAAGCCACATTAGGTGGTGAACTTATTATACATCAAGTTGACAATGCACTGTAGAATTGTATGCCTGAAACCTATGTAATCCTTGCTAACAGATGTCACCCCAATAAGTCTAACAATAAAAATGAATTAAAAAAATAAATGAATGGGACTATATCAAACTAAAAAGCTTCTGCACAGCAAAAGAAACCATCAACAAAGCAAAGAGACAGCCAACTGAATGGGAGAAAATATTTGCAAATAACGCATCAGATAAGGGTCTAATATCTAAAATATATAAAGAACTAATAAGACTTAACAACAAAAAAACAATCAACCCAATTGAAAAGTGGGCAGAAGAACTAAACAGACACTTCTCCCACAAAGAAATACAAATGGTCAGCAGACATATGAAACAATGCTCAGCCTCATTAGCTATCAGGGAAATGCAAATCAAACCCACAATGAGATACCACCTCACACCTGTGAGAATGGCTATTATCAACAAGACAAGGAATAACAAGTGCTGGAGAGGATGTGGAGCAAAAAGAACTCTTGCACACTGCTGGTAGGTGTGAAAATTGTTACAACTACTGTGGAAGGCAGTGTGGAGGTTCCTCAGAAAATTGGGAATGGAGTTACCATATGAACCAGCAATCCCCCTTCTGGGGATCTACCCTAAAAACCTGAAAACCTTTGTCTGCAAAGACTTATGTACCCCAGTGTTCATCGCAGCACTGTTTACAGTGGCCAAGACATGGAAACAACCAAAGTGCCCTGCGACAGATGACTGGATAAAGAAGCTGTGGTACATATACACAATGGAATATTACTCAGCTATAAGAAAAGATGAAATATTGCCATTTGCAACAACATGGATGGACCTGGAGATCATCATGCTTAGTGAAATAAGCCAGACAGAAAAAACAAAGAACTGTATGACTTTTATCTGCGGAATATAAAACTGAAAGCAAAGAAAAGAGAAATGAACAAACAAATAACCCATGGACACAATCAATAGTTTAATGTTTATTTGGGGACGAGTGGGTCATGGAGGGGAGAAAGGGGACGGGGTCGGATAGGAGGCGGGGAAGCTAAATATAAGGTGATGGAAAGAGAAGTCACAGTAGGTGGTGAACTTATACAACAAGTTGACAATGCACTGTAGAATTGTATGCCTGAAGCCTATGTAATCCTTGCTAACAGATGTCACCCCAGTAAGTCTAACAATAAAAATGAATTTAAATAAATAAATAAAATAAAATAAAAGTGAAAAAATCAAAGTAAAAAACACAACAAAACAAAACATGGAACTAATAAAGACAAGAGCTGAAATGAGTAAAATAGAAAACAAACTGTAGAAAGAATCCATAAAACAATTCCCCAGTACATAATGGCACTTAGTGGATATTTATAAGTTGAGTGTTAAACATCTGAGCAGACAGGATACTTTTAAAGCCTAAACTTTATAAAGACTATTACCTGTTCTTCCTTTTGTTGAAGATGAATTTTTTAAGTCTCCACTAATACTGGTGACTGTAGCTATGTATTTTTGTCCAGGCACTAGGTCAGTAAAAGTGAATTCTTTGGCATCTTTGGGGAGTGACTTGTGAATGATCAAGAGGTCTCTGTCAGCTAGTGAAATGATGTATTTCTCCCATTCTCCGACAGGGGTCTGCCACATGACACTCAGTGAAGTTTCGTTGGCATGTTTGACGCGAAGCTGAAGAACAGCCAGGGGGACTGAGGAAAAAACAATGGAGACATATGTCACTAACTGACTCACAAACACTTGAGTATTCTCTAGAGAGCTGTTTGCTGCCATTCACAAGAGTGTTCTAGCTCAAGATTTCTTTTCTGAATGCTTATGAGCATCAAGGAAAAAAAAAGCTAATCATAAAAAATCTTTTTTATATAATATAACCAGAAACAAGAATTCAAAAGAATACTATAGGAAAATACTGCATCTTTTCTTTTTTACTACATATTAGTTTATGAATGCTTGTTTCTACATATAAATTCTATGATACAAAAATATTTAAATCAATCTTGTCATCCCCAAAACCACAGAGAAAGTTCCATGTTTGAGTATTTGGGGAAGTTGGGAGTATTTGTCATCCCCATAGTTTGGAAAGACCACCAAGTGCTTCTTCCCTTCATGTTTGAGGAAGGGACACTGGTGCATCTATGGAAGGAAGAATAATAATAGTATGTAATAATAGTATCTGATTAAAGGCTCCCATAACACAAAGAACTGAAATTGCTTCATTTCTTTAAAAGGTTTTATTATTACAATTTATAGGAGACATTGTTAAGAGCAAAGTGTTGATCCCACAAACTGAGAGAAAAAATAATGGAAGAATCTAACATGTAAAACTATACTGTGATTTTTTGCATCAAAGAAATTTTCTGTCATCTCCTATGAAAATAATGCCTTCTTCTGGAATACCTCCTGAAGGACCTGCCTGAGGCTGTTTCTGAAGAGGCTTCCCCCTTTCCAGAAATATGTACATGGTGGTTTGCTTGATTTGTTTCTTCTATCACAGATTTGCTTATAATCCAATAATGTACCATGACCATTCCTCTCTATTAATGAAAACTTTGGATATTGGGGTCAATGTTTCCAAATTTTTTAAGGAGCTTGTTGAGGTCTGCAAAAGTTTCTGTTAAACCCCTCACAGTGAATTTTCTTGGGGTGTTCTTTTTCTTCTCCTGCACTTTCCTTTTCTCTTGCCTCTTCTTGGTTTATGTATTCCTGTTTCAGTTTCAACAACTCCTTCATAGTCAATTCCCAAGAACCATCTCTAGGAGCTCCTCAATGGCATTCTCATCTACAGCCAGGTTAAAGTTGTTTGTCATCTCTAATATAGTCTTGTTGACTTTTGCGACCTCCTCATCCTTGGCAAATCCTTTGAAGTCATGGACAGACCTCTTGAATGTCTTCTTCCAGATGCCATTTATGAAATCCTTGGTGACATCACCCCAAGCCCAAGCAAGTTTGTTGATGCAGTTACAGATATTGTAGTCCTTTCAGAATTGCATCAGTGTCTTCCCCTACTGCAACAATAGCCTGGGCAAAGATTCTCCTCATGCAGTAAACCTTAAAAGCTGCCATAGATCCTTGATATATTGGTTGGACCAAAGAGGTGGTGTTTGGAGGGAGAAACTCATATTAGAATGCAAATCACCAGTAAAGAGGATGTTTTGGAGCATTATGAACAATAAGCAAAATCTTGAAATGTATGTTATTCTCCAAACAGTACTGCACTTCACTGACAGCAATTCAAGGCATGTTTGAGGAGGAGCTAGGTCATATATTACTTCTTATTGCTACTGTAGGACATTATTAGTGTGTGTTTACTGATACCTTTGAAGGCCCTGTGATTCTCACTGTGCCAGATCACAAAAGTTTTCAACTTGTAACCAGTAACATTGTCTCCAAGGAAGACTATTATCCTATCCTTAGAAACCTTGAAACTTTGCATTGACTTGGCTTCCTTGTGGATGGAAGTCCCTTCAGGCATCTGTTTCCAGAATGGGGAGTTTTTGTCTATACTGAATACAAGTATTTGTTCTAGAAAGTAATTTTCTTCCACAATCAGCTTGTCTGGAGTTGCCAAAAATTCTTCAGTTGCCCTCACATCAGCACTTACAGACTCATCACTCACTTTCACATTATATAACATATAACAATTCTTGCATGGTTTAAACCACCCAGAGCTAGCAGCAAATTCAGCATTATAATTGGGTCCAGTCTTTTCTCCCATCCAAGTACTAACCAGGCCAAATTCTGCTTAGCTTCCAAGATTAGATTAGACCAGGTTTGTTCAGGGCAGTTCAGGGTGGTCATAGACTCCAGTCTTTTCTTACAACATTGCAAAGTTTTTGCCTTGGCTCTGATCATCACGGTGCTGAGAGGAATGTGCTACTCTGTCTGATCCTCACTCAAGTCATTAGAAGTTTTTCCAATTTTTGTTAGTATCGTTGCTTTCAATGAAGTAGATCCTCAATAGCTTCTGTCACCTTGTTCTTCTTCTTCAAGATCATGCAACAGCTATGGTGGAATGGGACATGCCTGACTGGTGAGCAATACCCATCACTGGTTTTCCACCTTCGTAGGCCTGAACCACTTTTAATTTTGTTTCCAGGTTAATCACTTGATGTGACCTCTTACTGACAACATCAGCAGTAGATTTTGTAAGCTTAGTGGCCATGATGAACAGAACAACGAGAGATTAAATTAAGTACAAAAGAAAATGACATAATCAAGAGACAGTACACATGAAATGTATGAGGCTGCTGCTGTTGTAACACAACATACTGTTTTATAACAAACTTTTTTTATTGTTAAATTTATTGAGGTGACATTGGTTCATAAAATTATATAGGTCTCAGGTGTATAACTCTATATAATACATCATCTATGTTTTGCATTGTGTGCTCACCACTCGGAGTTCTTCTTCTATCTCCATATTTGACTCCCCCTCCCTCCTCTCTCCCCCGCCTCCCTCCTTACCCTCAGGGAACCACAAAACTATTGGCTGTGTCCATGAGTTTTTGTATCTTTGTTGCTTTCACTTTTATATTCCACATATGAGTGAAGTTGTATGATTCTTAGTTTTTTCTGTCTGGCTCATTTCTCTTAGCACGATGATCTCAAGTGGCCCTATTTCATCTTTTCTTATAGCTGAGTAATATTCCATTGTGTATATGTACCACAGCTTCTTTATCCAGTCATCTGTCGCAGGGCACTTTGGTTGTTTCTATGACTTCACCACCGTGAATAGTGCTGGGATGCACATTGGGATACTAAGTCTTTGCAGACAAAGGTTTTCAAGTTTTTTGGGTAGATAGTCAGAAGGGGGATTGTCAGGTTATATGGTAACTCTATTCTTAGTTTTTTGAGGAACTTCCATACTGTCCACTATACTATAGTGGTTGCACCAGTTTGCACCCCACCAGCAGTGTGCAAGAGTTCCTTTTTCTCCACAGCCTCTCCAGCACTTGTTATTCCTTGTCTTGTTGATAACAGCCTTTCTAACAGGTGTGAGGTGGTATCTTATACAGTGTCAATTTGCATTTCCCTGATAGCTAATGAAGTTGAGCATTTTTTCATATGTCTGTTGGCCATTTGTATGTCATCATGGGTGAAGTATTTGTTCAGGTCCTCTGTGCACTTTTTAATTGGATTGTTTCTTTTGTTGTTGTTGTTGAGTCACACAAGTTCTTTATATATTTTAGGTATTAGTCTCTTATCACATGCATTGTTTGAAACTATTTTCTCCCATTTGGTTGGCTGTTACTTTGCTTTATTGATGGTTTCTTTTGCTGTGTAGAAGCTTCGTAGTTTGATATAGTTCCATTCATTTATTTTTGCTTTTACTTTCCTTGACTTTGAGGTCAAGTTCATTAAGTCCTCCCTGAGCCTGAGGTCTGTAAGTTTAGTATCAATCTTTTCTTCTATACAGTATTGTTTTGGGTGTTAGGTGGAGGTCTTTAATCCATTTTGAATCAATTTTAGTAGATGGTGACAGTTTATAGTTCAGATTCATTCTTTTATATGGTTTTCCAATTTCCCCAGCACCATCTACTGAAGAGGCTGTCTTTTCCCCATTGTATACTTTTTGCTCCTTTATCAAAAGTTATTTGCCCATATATTTGTGGATTTATTTCTGGGTTTGTGATTCTGTTCCATTGGTCTGTGTATCTATTTTTCTGCCAATACCAAACTGTTTTGATTATTGATGCTTTGTAATATAAATTGAAATTGGGGAACTTGACACCTCCAGCATTATTATTATTATTATTATTATTATTATTATTATTATTATTTATGTAGGACTGCTTTGGCTATTTGAGGTCTTGTGGTTCCATGAAATCTGATAATTTTAAAAATCTATTTCATGAAAGAATTTTTGTGGGGTTTTGATGGGAATTGCACTAAATCTGTATATTGCTTTGGGTAATACTGCCATTTTATCAATGTTGTTTTCTGATCCATGAATATGGAATATCTTTCCATTTCTTTGTGTCCTCTTTTCTTTTAATAGTGTTTTACAATTTTCAGTGTATAAATCTGTCACATTCTTACAACAAACAATTTTTTATAAGTAGAAAAATACACTCTAAAATAATAATTAAAAGTATAGTATAATAAATATATAAACCAGTAATATAGTTGTTTATTACCATTATCAAGTATTATGTAATGTACATAATTATATATGCTATATGACTGGCAGAGCAGTAGGTTCATTTACACCAGCATCACCACAAACCCATGAATAATGCACTGATTTATGATGTTATGACAGGACTTTTTCAGTTCCATTGTAATCTTCTGGGACCACTGTCACATATGCGGTCTGCCATTGACTGAAATGTCGTTATGCAGCTCATGATTATATAAAATAATGAAGTTACTAGTGTAAGTGATTTCTAATGTCCTAATTTAACAACATTAAACATTAACAACCTTATTTTAGTCTTTAAGTTTATAATATCTCAAATTTTAAAAACACCAAGGACAGTATCTGGGTTACTTTGAAAAGGGACTAAATTAAGGTTTCATCAGTCATTAACACCTTGATATTTGCTTACCTGTCCTGCCTTGGCAACGCTTAGAATTCTTCAGATTTCCACTTTCAACAATGACTTCTACCTCATACTGTCTTCCCGGTATGAGCCCCATGTCATTTATGACATAGTGTGTTTCCTCCTTTCCCACAGTGATGTTGAGTAGCACCAAAGAATCATTGAAGAGCAGGATACGATACTGTTCCCAGTCTCCAGCAGGGGGTGACCAGCTCACTACTAGGGACCTCAGTGAACCATTGCTATTTGCCTCCAGGTTCCCAACTTTCTGTGGAACTAAAGGGTGAAATAATGTCAAAAAGGAGATACTAAAAACCAAAAATAAGAATACTCATTCACTTTACATAGGCAAGAGTAGATAAGAGACCTAATATTTACAATTCAAAACATTTCTATCTTTGCCTAAGCTTTGTCATTTTTGAGACATTTGACACTCAAGAAATGTACGCTAAAATCATGTTATTAATATTACCAGTAATGCAATCTTCTGTAACACTGTTAATAACCTAGTGATATGAACACTGTGTTTTATTGATTGCACACTAGCCCTACAGACAATATTAGCTTTGTATCTAATGATATTGACATAGATGGATGTGGCATTTTTTGGAAGATACACTGCATGTTGTGGTTATGAAACATTCTTCTCTTTCTTTTCCAACCAAAAAGACTAATCTTGCAATATAGCTCTGATCTTATTATTCTTTTGGTCAAAAACATTCAAGGTCTCTCCATTAACTACAGAACAAAACACTAAGTCTTTGGTGTGGCATTTGTAGTTCTCCAAAATTAGACCCCATATCCTTGCAGTCTTAATTCTGACTACTTCTCCCAAAGCTACCTTCCCTCCTTCCTCACTCTCTTAAATATTGGCCTCCAGGTGCGTGTTTTGCAGACCTGAAAGTCTCCTGGGCTCTTCTGCCTCTATGCCTTTGCTTATATTATTCCTTCCAATTTAAATGCCTTTCCCTCTGTTCCCTCTTGACTTGCTGGAGCTTCATATTCTTTAGGTTCCAGTTAAAGATCATTTACTTCAAGAAGTTTTTACTGATCTTCTGAAAAAATGTTTGTTCTTTTGTCTGTCTGACCATATACCTCTTTCCTGAAATCTCGAATAGCAAAGAGAATATACTCTGGAATCAAACAGACTGGTTTAAACTCCAGTACCACTATTTACTGGCTGTATAACTATCAACAAGTTATTTGACCTCTCCAAATTACTTGTAAAATGATGACAATAATAGGATCTCTAGTGATTTTTATTGTGAAAAGTAAATGAAATAATGGTGTAAAGTATTTAGTCAGTGCCTGGTACATGGAAATATCAATACAATTACTATTATTAAAATGTACTACAGTATTTTTATTTTATTTGTTGTGTGCATATTCTACATTTGTATGATTAAAATGTAACTTCCTCAAGAACAAAGGTCAGCAAAGTAAATATTTCAGGCTTTGTGGGCTACATATGGTCTTTGTCTCATATTTTCCTTTCTTCTTATTTTTTTAAAACTCTTTATAAACTAAAAAAAAGAAACCTCTTGGGAGGAAGGGCAAGATGGCAACTGGAGAGGAGGTCCCTAAAGCCTCTCCCAGAAAACACAATTGAACGGCCACCCAGGAGCCAAGAAAGAAGACTCTGAGTGACAAAACTGGCAGCTGAGAAATCCACTCATTGCAAGTAAACACTTGAAGGTTGTAGAGAAGGGGGTGAGCAGGAGAGAGGGAAGGGAGGAGAGACAGATTGCAACAGGACCCGATTGCTGCTGACTATCCAGGAGCAGCACAGTGCACAGGAGGGGAGAGGTGAAGAAGCGACAAGAGTAAAAGCCAGCAAAGTGGCAGAACAGTGGGAGACCGTAGGGGAGCCGGACTTTGGAGCTGCATGTTGGGGGTGGAGCTTGGGAGACAGCCTCTGGAACTTTTGAGTGGTAGGAGGGCTGAGCGAGGACTCTGAACTGCAGAGATGACACCTGGGCTTTTGGTGCCCTTACAACCCACAGCGCAGGCACGCACAGCTCCTACACAGGGCTGCGGTTGCTGTTCCCTACCCACTGTGGAGGTGAGCCGGTTGTCTCAGGTCAGACGTACAGTTTTGGACTAGTGGTGCGCGCATCTGCTCATGTGCCCCTGGGGACTACATGTAGTGTGAGCACACAGACTCTGCCCCAATGGCTGGACACTGAAGAAGGCCTGGGAAGAAAGGTGGATTTGATAGCATTCACCCCAGCCAGCAGGAGCAGCCTCAGCCCACATCACCCAGCTTCCCTAGCATAGGGCAGAAGGTGGGACTGCCCTGGAGCACCTTTTGTTGGTCTCTCCCCTCTCCTACAGTCACCCCAACCAACTAACTAATTGCAGGAAGTGGAGGGACCCCGATACATGAGAACCACCTCCAAATGTAGCAGGAGACCAGAAATAAAAAATAAATAACTCCACTCTCTCCCAAAATTTGACCTCCAGTGCTACCTAGAGTCTGCTCTACAGCAAAACAATCTGGGCTCCTGGGCTCTGATGAACATAACGCCATCATATCAAAGAGGAAGAACCCAGCAGACAGGATGAATTTCTAAAAACTAAAACTGCTCAGAAAGAACATGAAATTTATCCAGAAGACAGCTTCTTCGACCTGCAAATTTCTGAACTAAGTGACAGAATTTAAAGTAGTCATTCTAAAGGCCTGAGAGAAATGAAAACATACTGGCAGAACACCATAGCTAAGATGAATGACATAAAAAAGGAACTCTGTGAACAAAAAGAACAATTTAACAAAGAAATTCAAAACATAAGGAAGATTGAGATGGAAATGCAAGAGATAAATAATATAATAAAAGAAGTGAGAAACAAAATAACTGACATAGGAAATAGGGCCAACTAGATGGAGGAAAGAATTAGTGATATTAAAGATCAGAACATGGAAACAGCTCAGAAAGAGGAAGAGAGGGAATACAGAACCAAAAGGATTGAAAGAACTCTGCAAGAACTATCTGACTCCATGAGACAAAACAACATTAGGATAATAGGATTAGAAGAAGGGGCAGAGCATTCTACAGAGAATATACTTAAACAAATAGTAGATGAGAATTTTCCAAAACTATGGAAAGAGCTGGAACCCCAAGTTCAAGAAGAAAACAGGTCCCCAAGATACCTGGACCCCAATAGATCTTCTCCAAGACACATGGTACTAAAGATGTCCAAAACTAAAGACAAAGAGACAGTTCTCAAGGCAGCCAGGGGAAAAAGTACTATAACTTTTAGAGGAAAACCCATCAGGCTGGCATCAGATTTCTCAGCAGAAACTACAAGCCAGGAGTGACTGGAATTCAATATTCAAAACTTTAAAAGAGAGAAACTTCCAGCCAAGAATAAATTATCCAGCAAAATTATCTTTCAGATATGAAGGTGGAATAAAGAACTTCTCAGACACACAGAAGCTGAGGGAATTTGCCAGGATGAGGCCAGCACTTCAAGAAATACTGAAGGAGGCTCTTCGACCTGAAACAAAACATCAGGAAAAATGGAACAAAGTTGGGACAACAAGAAAGAAACAAAAATAAAACAAAAAAACAAAGAAATAAGTAATGGCCACAGGAAATCTTCACATATTGATCATCACTCTAAATGTTGATGGACTGAACTCACCAGTAAAAAGACACAGAGCAGCAGACTGGATTAAAAAACATAACCGATCCATATGTTGTCTTCAAGAGACACGCCTCAGCCATAAGGACAAACACAGACTTAGAGTGAAAGATTGGGAAACAATACTCCAAGCAAATGGTAGCCAAAGAAAAGCAGGAGCTGCCATACTGATACCTAATGAAATAAACTTCAGGTTAAAAACAATAGTAAAAGACAAAGATGGACATTACATAATGATAAAAGACACAAGGCAACAACAAGAAGAGTTGACACTAATTAATATATGTGCTTCCAACCAGGATGCACCAAAATATACAAAGAAACTACTAACAGATTTAAAAGAAGAAACTGATGAATACACAATCATTGTGGGAGACTTAAGCACCCTGCTAACAGCCATGGACAGATCATCCAAACAGAAAATAAATAAAAAAATATCAGCTCTAAATGACACATTACAGCAAGTGGACATAATTGACATTTACAGGACACTTCATCCAGCAAAAAGATACTATACCTTCTTTTCTAGTGCACATGCAATGTTGGCAAGGATAGACCACATGCTGGGACACAAAAGTAGCCTCAGCAAATTCAAGACTATCGAAATCATACCAAGTGTATTCTCAGACCACAAAGCTTTGAAATTGGAGATCAACTATAAAAGGAAAACAGGAAAAACCACATATACATGGAGATTAAACAATAGCTTATTTAAAAATGACTGGATAAAAGAACAAGTAAAAGATGAGATTAAAAATATGTAGAAACTAGCGACAATGAAAATACAATGTATCAGAATCATTGGGCCACAGAGAAAGCGGTACTAAGAGGGAAATTTATATCACTACACGCCTATCCTAAAAAACAATAAAAATCACAACTTAACGTCTTAACATCCCATCTTAAAGAACTAGAAAAAGAAGAGCAGTCAAAACCCAAAGTCAGCAGAAGGAAAGAAATAAAAATTAAAGCAGAGCTAAAGCAATTAGAGAACAGAAGGACAATAGAAAAAATTAATATTATGAAGAGCTGGTTCTTTGAGAAAGTCAACAAAATCGACAAACCCCTGGCGAGACTAATCAAAGGAAGAAAGGAAAGAACACAAATATCCAAAATTAGAAATGAAAGGGGAGAAATTACCACTGATACCACAGAAATACAAAGAATGATAAGAAAATATTATGAAGGACTTTATGCCACAAAATTTAATACCCTAGAAACTTATAGCCTACCAAGACTGAACCAAGAAGAACTGGATAATCTAAATAGACCAATCAATAGCAAAGAGATTGAAATGACTATCCATAATCTCCCTAAAGGCAAAAGCCCTGGACCAGATGGTTTCACCAACGAGTTCTACCAAGCATTCAAAGAAGTATTAAAGCCTATCCTCCTCAGACTCTTCCAAAAAATTGAAGAGGAAGCAATACTTCCTAACTCATTCTATGAGGCCAACATTACCCTAATACCAAAGCCTGGCAAAGACAACACAAAAAAAGAAAAGTATAGACCAATATCTCTGATGAACACAGATGCAAAAATCCTGAACAAAATACTAGCAAATAGAATACAACAATGCATCAAAAAGATCATACATCATGATCATGTGGGATTCATCCCGGGAGCACAAGGATGGTTCAACATACAAAAATCAATCAATGTGATACACCACATAAACAAAATCAAAGATAAAGACCATATGGTCATTTCAATTGATGCAGAAAAAGCTTTCGACAAGATTCAACATCCATTTATGATCAAAACACTAAATAAAATAGGTATAGAAGGAAAGTATCTCAACATAATAAAGGCCATATATGACAAACCCTCGGCTAACATCATGCTGAATGGGGAAAAGTTGAAGTCTATACCCCTAAAATCAGGAACAAGACAGGGATGCCCCCTGTCACCACTGTTATTTAATATAGTACTGGAAGTTCTAGCCACAGCAATCAGGCAAGAGAAAGGAATCAAAGGTGTCCAAATTGGGAAAGAAGAGGTCAAATTGTCACTATGTGCGGATGACATGACCCTTTATATAAAAAATTCCAAAGATGCCTCCAAGAAATTATTAGAAACAATAAAGGAATATAGTAAAGTCGCAGGATACAAAATCAATGTACAAAAATCAACAGCATTCTTTTATACAAACAACGAATCCTCAGAAAAAGCAATGAGGGAGTCAATTCCCTTTACTATCACAACAAAAACAATGAAATACTTGGGAATTAACTTAACAAAAAACGCGACAGACTTATACACAGAGAACTATAAGACACTTTTGAAAGAAATTGGAACAGACTTTAAGAGGTGGAAACATATCCCCTGTTCATGGATAAGAAGACTTAACATTGTTAAAAGGGCCATTCTGCCCAAAGCAATATACAGATTTAATGCAATACCCATCAGAATCCCACAATCATACTTTCATGAAATAGATAAAAGAATTACTAGATTTATGTGGAACCATAAAAGATCTCGAATTGCCAAAGCAATACTACATAAAAAGAATAAGGCTGGTGGCATTACATTCCCTGACTTCAATTTATATTACAAAGCATCAATAGTCAAAACAGCTTGGTACTGGCAGAAAAACAGAAATATAGAGCAATGGAACAGAACTGAAAACCCAGAAATAAATCCACAAATTTATGGACAAATAATTTTTGGTAAAGGAGCAAAATACATACAATGGGGAAAAGACAGTAGGTGGTGCTGGGACAACTGGAAAAACATATGCAAAAGAATAAACCTGAGCTGTGAACTCTCACCATGTACAAAAATTAACTCAAAATGGATTAAAGACCTTCATATCAGACCTGCAACCATAAACTGTATAGAAGAAAACATTGGTACTAAACTTATACACCTAGGGCTCAAGTAGGACTTCATGAACTTGACCTCAAAGGCAAGGGAAGTAAAAGCAAAAATAAATGAATAGGACTATATCAAACTAAAAAGCTTCTGCACAGCAAAAGAAACCATTAACAAGGCAAAGAGACAGCCAACTGAATGGGAGAAAATATTTGCAAATGATGCATCACATAAGGGTCTAATATCTAAAATATATAAAGAACTAATAAGCCTTAACAACCAAAAAACAATCAACCCAATTGAAAAGTGGACAGAAGAACTAAACAGACACTTCTCCCACGAAGAAATACAAATGGTCAGCAGACATATGAAACAATGCTCATCCTCATTAGCTATCAGGGAAATGCAAGTCAAACCCACAATGAGATACCACCTCACACCTGTGAGAATGGCTGTTATCAACAAGACAAGGAATAGCAAGTGCTGGAGAGAATGTGGAGCAAAAGGAACTCTTGCACACTGCTGGTGGGAGTGAAAACTGTTACAACCACTGTGGAAGACAGTGTGGAGGTTCCTCAGAAAATTGGGAATGGAGTTACCATATGAACCAGCGATCCTCCTTCTGGGGATCTATCCAAAAAACTTGAAAACCTTAGTCCACAAAGACTTATGTACCCCAATGTTCATCGCAGCACTGTTCACAGTGACCAAAACATGGAAACAACCAAAGTGCCCTGCAACTGATGATTGGATAAAGAAGCTGTGGTACATATACACAATGGAATATTACTCAGCTATAAGAAAAGATGAAATATTGCCATTTACAGCAAAATGGATGGATCTGGAGATCATCCTGCTTAGTGAAATAAGCCCAACAGAAAAAACAAAGAACTGTATGACTTCACTCATATGCGGAATATAAAACTGAAAGCAACAAAGAAGAAAAGAAATGAACAAACAAATAAATAACCCATGGACACAATCAGTAGTTTAATGTTTATTTGGGAATGAGTGCATTAGAGACGGGAGAAAGGGGAGCGGGTGGGAGAGGAGGGAGGAGAAGTTAAATATAAGGTGATGGAAAGAGAAGTCACATTAGGTGGTGAACTTATTATACAACTAGTTGACAATGCACTGTAGAATTGTATGCCTGAAACCTATGTAATCCTTGCTAACAGATGTCACCCCAATAAGTCTAACAATAAAAATGAATTTAAAAAAATAATCCTCTTAACTTGGGGCTATATAAAAACAGATCACAGGCCATATTTGGCCAAGGGTGTATTATAGTTTGCTGAACCCTGCCATTTTAACAACTCCCAGAGCTCATAGTACAATAATTTACAGATAGAAGGCACAAGATAAATGTTTGGTGACTTAAATGAACAAAATAATTTAGGAAAAACATGGATAAGTGCTAATTAGCTGTCACTATAAGTTGGTCAGAAATATTTTGTTCATAGTATCAACACTAATGCATTTATGCTACTTAAGTGACATGAAATAGCACAGGGCAGAGTCAGTTATGCAAGTCATGGAGGAATCAATTGAAACACATTTGCTTAAATAACTCAGATGAATGCAATTAACCTTTTACTTTACTGTTTATATGGAGCCCTGGCCCATAGATACCCTTGATCATATAGACCATACTTCTCAGGTTAGGAAAAGAGTTTTCTTTCTAAATTATTTTGTCATATTTTCAGATGCATCAGAGACTGATTTGGGCAACTAAGGAATATTCTGAAGCCCCAGACTCACCTGTTCGGCCCACTGCCATCTTCTGAGCAGACAATTCACCAGAGACAGAGCTGATGGTAACTTGATAAAGTCGTCCAGGGATTAAGTCTTCAAACTGAGTTTCAGTAACCTGGGGTGCTAATATTCTGGATTTTTTGATGGTCCCTTGGTAAGACAGGATAATATTGTAGGAATCCACATATCCAGAAGGTCTTTGCCACTTGACTTTTAGAGAGGTCGAAGTGCCATCATTTGTCACCTTCAGATTTGAGACTTCCATGGGGGCTAATTAGGAAGAAAGAAAAAAAAAGACTCTAATTCAGGATAACTTACCAGTCTTCCAGTCAGATTTGACCTGAATTTTAATCCTGATAAGCCACACTCGCTGCACAGAAGAAAACAATAATATTACAAGGCAAAAATCACATTGTAAAACCAAAAAAAGGCTATCTGACTAGTGGAAAGAGCACAAACAAACTGAATCATTAGATGGCTGGACAATTGTGGGCAACTCTGCCTATTTCACTGAGCCTAGGGGTCCTATTGGCAGATTAGAGTTTAGTCAAAAGACCTAAAATGATCCTTTCCAACTCTAAAATTCTTTTAAGTGGAATGCTCAAAGAAGTCTGTCATCCACTCGATTTCTTCCCCTCTTTATACATGTAATAATAGCAAGTACATAATAACTAGATTGGTCAATTGATCAGCCATAAGAAAATTTTGTGTGCTAAAAATACTTTATTTTCATTTTAAAGCATGATAAAATTAAAGCATAAGAATTATGTTATTATTTCATTGGTAGAAAATTGTGACAAAGGAGAGACATTTTGGTGAATAATTTTTCTACCTATTGCTCATGCTATAATTTTGGGCCTCACTAATGGCATAATATAAATTAATAGCACTTCATTAAAAGAATAAACATAGTACACTGATTTTGCATAGGCCAGTTAGAAATGTGATTTGCTCTTGATATATATAAACAATTCTTAAGATGCATGCTACATTTTTGTTGGGAATGTCTATACATCTTTGAGATGTGATATGAAAGGTATATGTAAATATACAGGTATTCCCAAGTATTATTCCTACTAGCCTTTTTATAGTTTTAGGAAGTCTCATCACTAGAGTAATTACAAAGGCACTCAATATTTTAGAGTTTCTGTTAAAATTATATAACTTTCCAATGGAGGGGATTTATTAACACATTAGACCCACCAGAAGCATTAGAATATACTAGAATATAAGTTCTATGAGGGCAAAGACTTTGTTTCTCTTGGACGTTGTTATATCCACAATACCTAGCATATACTTTATGCTCAATAAATATTGAATGAATTAATGAGTATATGAACTATTTATTAAAACAGCACAGATTAGTTTATCAGGCTCTATTAGGCTGTGAGACTAACTCCTATAGTCCTGGGTCTCAGGACATGTTTTGTTAGATAGAGGTTTTGGGAAATGGAGTCAGTCTTGCATAGCACTTAGAAAAGTAACCCTGGTTCATGGTGAGTTATGTCACAAAAGCAGCAGATGCCTGCTTAAGAGAAGAAAGTGGGAATCCTTACAAAGAAGATTGGCATACTTAAAAAGAGAAGCTGAGACTATGATGTTAGACGATTAATTTTGTGAACTCATCCCAGAAAAAGTGTTACATACTTTATTGCTGAATATCACTATGGTCACCTTCAAAGTACTCCACTTGGGAAGCAATATACCAACACCAGTGCCTAGTCCACCCTTCAAAGCAATTTTGGAACTCTTCTGCTGGAATGACTATCAGAGTTGTCATTGTCCCCAAAATCTGACAATTAAATTCGTGAACTTGCCACCATGAGTTTGCATTGGCAGCATTGTACAAACAATTCAGTAAGGTGTCATAACCATGGCAAAATTGCTTTGAAGAGTGGACTAGGTGTTGGCATTGGTGCATAGCTTCCCAAGGAGAGTTCTTTGAAGGTGACTGTAGTGGTATTCAGCTATGAGGTATGTAGCACTTTTTCTAGGATGAGTTCATGAAATTAATTGTCCAACCTCGCATATCAGTGATTAACCTTTCTATTTCAGAAAGTTGCCAAGGGCCAGACTAAACTTTAAAATAAAAGAGAATCTGTCTTTCTCTAAGGTACAAAAGTAGATTCATATTAAGGGCCTTCTATAACACAAATTTCAACTTGTCCTATACTACCACGATTCAGATAACTTAATAAACCTTGTTTATTAAATATTTCCTTGATTTGAGCTTTATTCTTGTTCGTTTAGCTAGAGAACTTACTTGTCCTGGCTGGTTTCCATCTGAAGTTTTGTAGCCCTGCAGCCTCGGTCACAATGGTGAGGTTATAGAGGTGGCCAGGCGTAAGTCCGTGAAAAGTGTAGGAAGTCGTATATTTGTCCACAACACTGCCATGAACTACAATGCCTTTATCCATTAATATCAGCTGGTATCTTTCCACATTCCCAGAGCCATGGGACCAGGAAATTAGAAGAGAATTTGTTTTCGCTGAAATGCCAATATCTTTCACTGGGGAAGGCACTAATGGGATAAAACGCAAATCCAAAGTGTCATTCATAACTTCTTTATAAAAGACATAGACATGTTTAATTCAAAATCACACTTTCATTTATGTTTCTCCATACATCTAACTTGTGTAATAACTAATGAGAACAGCACTTTTGAAATTTTACCATTAATACACTTTTCAAAGTCCACAGCCTAAAGCTACATGATATGAGTAGTTTACCTGTCTCCCCACATTTATTAGGGATTAGGTAGTTTTTGTCAATGAAACATGATGTGGCCTAGCAGTAAAGGAAAAAAGAAAAAGGAAAGAACTATAGAAGATGAAAAATAGAAGGAGAGCAATAAAGCAGTAGAGAAAATGAGGGGAGAGTGAATGACAAGAAAGACAATACTTTATGGTAGGAAGTGGTGCTGTGTCATTGATATCAGGATGGGTGGGTGCAAACAAAGACTTGCTCTAAACATGGGAATATATAGGAAACATCATGACTTGATGTTTTGAAAATAATATACAAAGGAGGAAAACATTTAAAAATTAAGTTCTATGGCACAAACTCAGAAAATGCCTACGATTTGAGTTAGAAGGGTCATTAGGAAACACTTACTTCATTTTGGAAAAAAATTTTAGGCCCAGAGAAGTTCCATGACTTGTTGAAAACAACCCAGCAGATTCAGGAATAAAATGGCGGCATGAGAGGGACCTCTGAAAAACTCCTCTGGAGATTACAACTAATAGAACACCTATATCTCAACCAAGGGCCCTCTACACAATACCCAATCACAGCTAAGAAATCCACGAGTCACATTAAGGTACCTGCAGGCAGGCAGAGGGTTAAACAAAGGATAAATAGAAGAAGAGAGGGGATGGCAGCATGGGTCCCTGCTTGGAATTCTACCACTGGGGGAAGGAGGAGGAAGAAGGCAGCAGGAGAGTGCTCCAGGCCTCACTTGGTCCACGGGACAGAAGACAGGAGGCCCACGGGTGGGGCGTGAGATACAGCAACCATCTCACTTTGGCCCCAGGAGGTGCATACCCATCTGCAAAATGCAGTGGCCAGCCTTCATACCAGTTCTCAGAGGAGGGGGAACAAGTGGGTGGTGAAGAGCCACAGCGCGAACGTTCCCAGCCTGGAAGGAGGAGAGATGGGGCTTAAAGTTCGTTGCTTGGCCCACAACAGGATAGTTTGAAAGACCAGCACACAGGACAGTTGACCTCAAGGCTCAGGGCAGAGTCCATGTGCAGGACAAACTAAGAACAGAAAGGTGTAATTACGTCCAAACTCCCTGCACGACCCCCAGAGCCACAGAAGAAAACAAAGCCACAAACACCTCTCCCCTATAGACCTCTGCCCTCCCAGTATCAGCAGCGAACACCAAAGAAACTATAGCTGGGAGGGTCCAGAGAGGCTGCAAATATGAGAAACCAGAGAATTAAAGAGATGGGGACAGGTGACCCAACAGAAACAGAGCTCAAAGCAATAATTATAAAAATGTTTTAAAAACTAAATGATAATTTCAACAGAGATATAGCAAGCACTAAAGAAGACTTACAAACTATTTAAAAGGACCAGAGAGAAATGATGACTACATTAACTGAAATGAAGAAAAGAATAGAAGTCACCAAACTAGATAAAATAGAAGCAAAAAGCAGTAATTTGCAGGAAAAGCCAGAAGAAAACACCCATTTAGAACAGATAGATATGAGAATCCAGAAAAATGAAGATGGTTTGAGATTCTTCTGGGACAGTTTTAAGTGAAAGAATATCAGGATCATAGGTGTGCCAGAAGGGACAGAGGAAAAGCAAGGGGTCAAGAAATTATTTGAAGAAATAATGACTGAAAATTTTCTTAACCTGGTAAAAGAAATAGACATACAAGTCCAGGATGCACAGAGAATCCCAAACAAGATGATCCCAAACAGGAACACACTGAGACACACCACAATTAAAATGGCAAAAGTTAAAGAAAAAGGGAAAATTCTAAAAACAGCAAGAGAAATGCAAGTAGTAACTTATAAAGGGACACCCATTCAAGTCTCAGCTGATTTCTCACCAGAAACTTTACAGGCCAGAGGGATAGGCAGAAAATATTCAACATGATGAAAATCAAGGATCTACAACCAAGAAGCATGTACCCAGCAAGGCTACCATTCAAAACTGAAGGACAGATAAAGACCTCAGATAAGGAAAAGTTAAAGAAATACATCACCACCAAACCAGTACTACAAAGAATGTTAGAGGGACTTCTTTAAGATGGGAGGAGGGAGGGGAGAGTGGGTAAAGTAAGGGAAAGGGATGGAGAAATTTAGTTTGATTGTTAGCATAAAATCAAAAGAAACAAAGAAACAAAACTCATGGACACAGTCAATAATTTAGTAGTTACCTGAGGGTAAGGGGGGAGGAGGAAGGGGGAGAAGGGACAGGGACACAAATATATGGTGATGGAAAAAGAACCGACTCTGGGCGATGAACACATAATACAACACATAGAAGATGTAATGTAGAATTGTACACCTGGGACCTATGTAAGTTTTACTAATCAATGTCACCTCAATAAATTTTAAGAATTAAATTAAAGTTAAAAAAGCAAATAACTCAGCAAGGTAGCAACATGGCCACACCTCCTTATTTTAAGTCCAGTTTTTCCACTGTGTCTCAATATCTATCCATCCATCTATCTCTCTATCCATCACCCAACTATCTATTTTTGGTCTGGGGGCATTCTTACTTCCATTCTTGAATTTAATATAATTTCAAAAGGAGCATAGACTATTAAATACCCAGCTATCTGTAAATAGGTCTTACCTGTTGATCCATTGGTATAAACTGTAGAGGAACGTTGATGTCCAGAAATAGCTGTGATGGCAATATTGTATTTATAACCAGCAGTAAGGTTAAAAAACACATATTCATTCCATGAAGTACTTCCTTGAATTTGGGCTCCCTGTATCTTTTGGTTATCATAAAATAATTGCAACTCATAAGAGGTTACTTTTCCAGAAGAAGGAGTCCACCAAATGTGCAAGCTGGTCGAAGTAGTCTTCTCTTTATTGACCTCAAACCTAGCAGGAGGTAGAGGATCTGCAAAACAAAAACCAAGAGTAACATGGCATGAAGACTTCTGCAAATACATTCATACCTTGCTATCATCCAAATTCATTTTCCTTAAAAAGTTTAAGAATCTGATGTCCGTGAAACAAATTGGCATTTTACTCCACTTCGAAACTTACCATTTCATTTAAAAAGGAAATCCACTCAGTTACTAATCATATAAACTCCTTTTTCTAATAAAACTTTTTTGTTAAGACAACTCTGAGCTGGAATTCCAAGTAAGGTGACACTTTCTTTGGCTTGCAAGTTTAGCATGTTTCAAACATTGACAAATATCCAGGCACAGCCTGGATAAATATTGAAAATCTCAACAGAAAATACATATATTAAGAAAGGAATTTGCAATTTGTACGGCTGGGAATCGAACCCAGGCCACAACGCTGACAGTGCCAGCGCCGAAGCCCCAAGCCACTATACCATCAGGGAATTCCTGAACTTTTTCTTTTTTAAGTTGTGGATTTTGGGGGCTAACTATACATAACTTTGGGTTGTATTTAGGTATCAGAAAAACCACAAAAGATACAGACCTGATTATGAGCCTATGCTAGTTTGCTCATCAAAATGAATTCTCCCAATAGCTGAGATTCCTTATGTTTGTAGAGTTTTCAGAACTTGTATTCTGGGACATTTTGGAGCTACCGAAGCCCTCAGAGCAGGTGGAAATGGGCTAGTCCTATACCCAGCTATTCACTTAGTTTCAACTCTTAAAGCCACAAATCAATTTAAGGACTCCCATTTCTTGTGCATTGAATCTTGAACTTTGAAACTTGAAATAAGATAAATAGCATGTCTCCAGGTTAGGAATTAAGTCAATCGTGTTTAGTGAGCAGCCATTCTATGGTACAGTGGCATCATCTGAGAAATGAGACTCTTTCTGTATTGCATGCTGGGAGTAGAAACATTGAGAAACATTTATGTGTGAGTAATTTTCAGAAATCCTACCATAGTTCTTAGTCTAGAAAGAGGAATTAAGACATTGAAATTAAATTTTAAGAGTCAGATCGGATGTTTTAGTGGCATGGCTGAAGAGATTTCAGTTCTTATCTATCTCCTGATAAATTACCTCTAGGAGTTCTAGAATGCTTTTAGAACAGTAGATGTTTTAAGAAGGTGTTTGCTTTTGACTAACAATATAAATAGGAACAAGATAATCTTATTCTTTATTAAAAAGGCATTTATGACCAGATAACTTATTAGACTACCTGTCGGTCACCTACAGATACCACGCATAGGCTAAATTCAGCCTATGATCAATCTAATGTCTTTGTGTTTTGGGTTGTGATTTACATGAGTACATTATACTGCAAAAATTAAATAAGGTAATGATAGTTTATAATATCAGTAATTAATAACATAAATTATTTTTATTTTGCTGATAAGTAAACTGAGGTAGCAGGAACTTTAAGAGCCAAAAGCACAGGTGAGCTTGGAGGACAAGGCTGTGTGATTTATACCCCAGCACAGCATAGGTTCACTTGAAGAATGTAGGCCCTAGAGCCTGATGACCAGGGCTTGAATCCAGCTCTTTTTGCTTTGTACTTGTAGTTCTGTACTTTGGGCAATTCTTAACCTTACTGTCTCATCTGTGCCTCAACCATCTCATCTATGCAATGCTTATAATTGTCTCTTTTTAGTAGAATTGTTATGAAGATTAATTTGAGTATTTTATATATAGCACTAAGAATAGTATCTGGCACAGTGTAACTGTTCAATGTTAGCTAGTATTATTATTGCTCCTATAAAAAGGAGATCTTGTCACAGAAGCAGGAAGATATTAGTGGCAGAGAGCATGGGCTTAGAAATCAGAGAGAACTTAATTCAAATCTCAGTTCCATCATGTCTCAGTCATGAGATTCTGGGCAAGTTATTTAGCCAATCTAAACCTCCATTTTCCCATTGCCTGTGGAGTATGATAATAGTGTCTATATTCTCAGATGTTTTGAGGAGTACCAAATATAGAGGAGACTTAACCTGGTATACAACAGCTACTCAGTAATATAAACGTATTCTGTTTACTTGACCATAAAAAATATTTCCTCTGAATCACTGACAAAATGGAGGCAAAAGTGGAATACAATTTTTAAAAACTAAACTGGTAAAAGCCTTAATTGCCTTCTTCATAAAAAGTAAACCTTGAGAAAATCTTACCAGTGTATTTCCATGCACTAACTTTCTAACCCCTAAAGTAAAATACAAAATTCCCCATGTGATTCCCATTTATAGGCTCTTGAGAAAAAAACAGTGGTTCTTTTCCCCCTGGCAATATTATTTAAAATTTCTATACTACATAATAGTCTATAATTAAGGATGTCATAATAAAAAAAAGAACATAATTTCCCCTCACAGAAAGAATTCTTGTTGCCTAGCAAGAATAAGGTACTACTATGAGATTCTAATAGCCAATGAAACTCAAGAACAGCCTTGTCATAGCCAACCAAGATGACACATTTTTGCTGAAGAGACTTTTTTTTTTTTTTTTTTTTTTTTTTTTTTTTTTTTTTTTTTTGCTTTTTGGTATGTGGGTAGCTCCCTGACTGGGAATAGAACCCAGGCCGCAGCACTGACAGCGCCAGCCCCGAAGCCTTAAGCCACTACACCATCAGGGAACTCCCAAAAGAGACATTTTAAGGACAAAGATGAGAGGGATAATTGCTTTCCAGTGATAGTCCAAATAAGATCAATACTGTACTGTCATCTACCACAAAGCCAGATAAAAGTTAAAAAATAAAATGATATGATCAGTATATTCTGAACATATACAAACTGCAAAATATGCACTATAGAAAATGAATTTTATGGTTGCGTGCCTAGAGGGTAAAGTTCAGAAACGCAGACTTTATCTAATCTCTCTGAGCCAGAAAACAAAACAGTCAATCCCTTTGTACATCCGCTAGAACAAAGGAACAATGAGACTGGGAAGTGCCTGGGCTGCGAGAACCTGCACTGGAAACAAACACTCAAAACCCCATTTATACTGTGATAAAGCCCTGTGCTGGCAGTTATCCACTATTGCTATGCATGCTGCAGAAGTTAAACAACTTTCAGGTATCTTTTCAATCTAAGCCCAATGAAAACTGCTGTAATTAAAAAAAAATGTTTTCAGTATTTTATTAGAAAAAAATTAGATACTTCCATCAGGGATGCTAATTTAATCTATCTATCTTCTTATCTCCTACATAGATAAAAGAGAGAGAAAAATTTTAAAGCTATTTGAAAATTTAGTTATATGTCTAGAATCTTCTAGTCATATGACAGATCATAAAAATCCCAGTTACATAATTTATGCTAATGGCTAGGAGGTATCAATGCATATACGGGTGCTTTCTCTATCCATCACTCATATTATAAACTATGAGAACTGTTGAAAACCATAAATCAATAATTTAATCTCAATATATCAAAATTTATCATTAGCCATAAATTTAAGACAACTTTGTGCTTTTTAGTTCAAGACCTGCAACATGGAATGCCAAATACAAAGTTCTGCCACATTCATCTGCTATATTTCCATAAATCTACCAATATCAGGAAGCCCCGGAATTTCATAAGTTGGTGTGATACGAACCCAATCTTTCTGTTGTCAGAGGAAAAGATGAAGTTTCGCTAAATTCCTGAACCAAAATGAATTTTTTGTATTTTCCTTTTCTTTAATGTGACTTAGGAAGAGGGAGAAATTCATATATATAATGTAAGTAATATTTTCTTCAAAAATTCTTTTGTATGGCTATTAAAACATTATTATCTATTGACATAGGAATTTCCAGAGTGTTTAGAATTCAAAATGACAGTATTTATTTTGGAAATAAATTTAACCTTATAACAAGAGTGTAGGCAATCCATGGATTAGTGGCAAACACTTTTCTTGAAGTCATAATAGCACCACAGTATATACATATGTAAGATCTGATAGTTTATAATATGCTTTCTCAGTTTCAAAAACCTGCACCAAGGAATGGTCTGTGGCTTTTGCCTCACTGCTGAATAAAATGAAAAAGCAATTGTCCACAATCTCCAGTTAATTAAATATATCTCTTTCACTTTGTGATTGTTTGACTATGCTAGTTAGCTTTCTGATTTATCTTAAGATGATACACTATATTATGCTAATACATTGATTAACATGCATTTGATTTATTACCTTTATATACTAGACATGAAATTCGGTAGAAAGGAATTTATAAAGTTTTAACAATCTTGAAAGGGAAATTAAAGCAGTTTTGACAATTATTTGCATCTTCTTTAACAATAGTTCAGGATGCTACATTATTTTATAGGTCATCATATTTGGCCCTAGGTAAGTTGTAGATGGCTACCCTCTAAGAATTTTACAGTCTAGTCAGGCAGTTAAGACCTATGGAAAAAAGGTAAACAAAAAGGTGCATAATCAGAGAGGCTGATTTTGATGGCAGCCTGGATTAAAATCCCAACACTGTCGTTTACGAGGGTGACTTTAGACAAGCTGCTTAGCATTGCTGACACTCAGTTTCCTATCTGTAAAATGGGATTAACAATTCCTACTTTACAGAGTTCTGTTAATGGAGGTAAAGTGTTAAGTACAACCCTGGCATATGGTGGGCTCTCAGAATACTGCAGTTGGTGTGAGTGTTGCTGCTGTTTAGAGTAACACAGGCCAGCATTAATACTAACTACATAAATGAAGAATGATATCCAAGGGCTCAGGTTTCAGAGGTGGACTTCATGATGGAAATAAACTTGAGTAAGTTTGTAAGGTCACCTAGGAATTAGAAATCAGAGAAAAGAAAGGTAATTGCAGAGTGAGAGAATGAGTTAAGCTAAAGCAGTGAAAAGATCACTTATAGTGAGTATTAGATAGAGAACTGAGAATACCCTGACAACTGATGGAGATTTTAACTCCCTCATTCCCATGATATCCCTCAGCAGCCCTACTCTAATTCTTGGACATTAATAATTGAGACTTTCTCAATATTACTTAAGTGCTACATAAATGCAGCATAGAGAGAAATCCCATGGGTTCCTCTAACAATCAGATTGTCTTTCTTATGTAGAAATTAATGAGCTGTCACTTGATGTGTGCTTTCAAACCTGAACATTTAGATATTAAGGAACTATTGTTAATATTATGTATAATGATGTATTGTGGTTGTGTTAAAAAATTCTTATCTTTAAGAAATGCATAGTGAAATATTTATAAATGAAATTAAATGACTTGGATTGCATCCAAATAATATGTGGTGGGGTAAAGTGTGGAGATATAGATGAAACAAGATTGACTATCAATAGGCAACTGCTGAAGACAAATGGAGAGGACATGGTAGTTCATTATTCCATTCTGTTTACCTTTTTAATTTGAGTTTTTCCATATACAAGAAAGGAACACAAAATTAAAAACAAAAATTCCTAGAGATCTACGTATATAGGCAGCAGGAAAAGAGGAAGAGCAATATGAGATGGACGGACTACATAAAAGAAGCCATGGCCATGAGTATACAGGAGTTGAACAGGGCTGTTCAGGACAGGACAGTGGATATCGCTCATTCCTAGGGTCACCAGGAGTCAGAACTGACTCAAAAGCATGAAACAAACACCTACCATGTTAATTTTAGTTGCATATTATATGTTTAGGGTCATATAGTCATCTTTATTTATATGAGGGGGAATTAAAAAAAATCCATAATTATCTCCTGGAGGGTGGGCCCTTTGTAGTACAGGCTTCTTTTGCTAGGTGAGTGTTCCAGGAACCCATGTACATCAATGTAACTGTTGGCATTGTTGTGAGAGGCTGTGTTCAGCTTCAGTAAATTTTTTTTGGAGACTTGCAACGCATTGGCTCATTTCATGATGGGTGATTTACACAAACAATGTGTGGCATGACAATGCACCTGCCTGCACTGCACTGGGTGTTCAGCAGTTTTTTACTTAAAAATGGCATGCCCACGTGCCCCACTCTCCTTATTTACCCGATCTTGCCCTGAGCAACTTATTGTTTCTCAGAATGAAAAAAGTCCTTATAGTGTAATGTTTTGCTGATGTAAAAGAGGTGAAACAAAAAACAGCAGAAGCAAGCACTAAAGGGCATGAAAATCAATTAGTTCAAAAACTGTTTTGATCTGTGGAAATGAAATGCCTCAATAGGTGTATTGCATCAAATGAAGAGTACTTTGAAGGTGACTGAAGTTTGAACATGTAAGAATACACAATTGTTTATAAATGGATTTCGGGGTTTTTGGTCCCCCCCCCCCCACCTTGTGTATATTCACACATACAGAATGAACTTGATTTCTCTGACAAGGTTAGAAAGTTGTCAAAATTATTCTCTATCCCCCAGGGGGAATCCATTGAATTGGCCATCAGATTGGTGTCTGGGAATGGGAAGTGAAAGAGTTTGTCTTTGTTCTCCTCTCATTCTGTCTGGACAAATTAGATATTATTCCTTTCTGGCTATAATCTGTAGAATGCCATACCCACCAAGCAAAGTCAAATTAATGGAGGAAGCTACCTAACCACACAAAAGAAGATCAAGTTTAAAGCACTAGGATGGTTCACTTGTAGCTCAGCTTGACCTTAGAACTCTTGAAATAGACTGCAAATGGTTGATTATTAAACACTGCAGTCCATCACCAAAATTTCAACACAACTGAAAATCAACAGCTGCTTATAACTTATAACAGTGAAACATATTTAATCATTGTTGTACCCTTTTATAGGCTATGTATATATAGATTTAAGGTATTTTATAATATATTTTTCCTCCTTAAAAAGTTGACTTGAAAAGTAATAACAAACTATGATATGATAATTTGAAAGTACTAATACTAACTTAAAAATAGCATCCTTTCTGCATAGTGGAACGAATTAGAGTTGGAGCCAGTACACCATGGTCCAAGTTCTGTGTCTATGCTATATTAACTGTGTATATTTGTGATCTGTTAATTCTTACAATATCAACCTCATCTCCAACCTGAAAATAATAATAGTAAATTTACTATACACTTAATATGTGACAAAAATTATTCTAGAATTTATATATGAACCACTTAAAATTTCAGAAATACCCTATGAAGTATGCAATATTTTTATTATTATCTCCATTTTATAAATTAGGAACAGGCATGGAGACATTAGTAACTTGTCTAAGGCAACTTGATGAGTAAGTGATGGAGGCAGCATCTTTCAGAAATCAACTCTTAACCAGCATGTAACCTGTGCTTTGAAAATACTCCTTCCACAGGATTGCCAGGAGGATAAATTAAACAATACATGGTCAGTACAATATTTATTTTATTTATATAGATTTAATCATGCATAAAGAGAAATGGTACCAAAATCTTAATGCCAATGAAAAATAGAAAAACTATGTCAATAGCTATTGAACTTGAGTATAGACTGATTCACTTTGATATTCATTTAAAATCAGATACCCTAAACTCAACTCTTTCTAAATTTATTACACATGGGGTAGAAGCCAAGAATCTGCCTTTATAACAAGCTGTGTGAGAGATTTTGATGCAAGTAGCTTACAGTTACTTTTGAAAAACAATGGCCTATGTTTAAAGCTATGTAAGTGGTTTAGGCTGAATTGTGTCCCTCTAAAGTTCCTATGTTGAATTTTAGCTCTAACCCCCAATATTTCAGAATGTGACTGTATTAGGAAATAAGGACTTTAAAGAAATAATAAAGTTAAAATTGGGTTGTTGTGATGGGACTAATCCAATCTGACTGGTGTCCTCATAAGAAGAGATTAAGATATAAACAACACAGAAGAACAACCATGTGAGGACACAGCCAGAAGGTAGCCATCTGCTAGCCAATCAGAGATGCCTCAGAAGAAACCTACTGATACTTTGATCCGGTACTTCTAACCTTCAGAACTGTTAAGAAAATAAATTTCTGTTTTTTAAGTCACTCAGTCTGTGGTATTCTGTTATGGAGGCCCTAGTAAACTAGCACATTCAGCAACATTTTGAAGGAGAAACAATAACTGATATGGTGTTTGGTAAATACAGCTCTTAAAAATGTTATTTACTAAACGCAAAGGAATTAACCATATTAAAAGTGTTGATTTTTTTTTTTCTGATCAATAAGTAGCTGAAACTGACTAACAACAGACCATATATGACTAAGATATTCTTCCTATAGGTAAAGTTCTCTACCTCCAGACTACTTCCCTGGGCTCCATAATTTACCCAAAACTCAAGGAGAACAGACCATATTCTTAGTATATGTACATTCTCCCACTAAAATACTGATTTCATTCATTCAAATTTACTTGCATATCTATCCATTACTTATCTATCTATCCACCTACCTACCTCTATCCATAGATCTACCCATTCATCCATCCATCTATCTACCCATTTAATCAACATTACTGAACACGTACCAGGTGCTGGATGCCATTTTAGGTACTGAAAAACAGCTTCTTATTGATGGAAAGATAAAAACCTCCCAAAAGTTCTAAATGAAACATGAACGTTTCATTTAAACAAACTCAAATGTCCTTAGGATACATTCAGGTAAGGAAATAAATGAAGTAGTCCAGGGGGGTTCCAGTGAACTGGTATCTAAAAGGAGAGAAAATACAACTCCACTCTAGATAGAGTTCTAGGTACAGTGGCCCAGTTTTGCTGAATCTTCCAATATTTTCAGAGAATCCAAACATCTAGTATTTAATGTGTATTTCCCATTTTTTTAATACTGGTGAAATAATATGAATATTTTATAAACTTTACATGAGCTTAATAAAACAAATCTATTATTTAGGCACCTAGACATCCTCTGGACCTACCAATTTGCAGCTTCTGCTCTAGACTGAGGACACAGTGCTATAAAAGGGCTGAGTTCTTCAATATCTGCTATCTTCATATCTTCTTTTTGATGAATGCACAACTAAAGAATTTGGCTTTCACTTCATTATGGTTGTGGCAAAGATTATTAGTGGCCAAAGAACTTGAGAACTACCTGATGTCTTCTCTATGTTTATGAAAGTATGGCATACATAAGGCACAGCAATTTTATCCAGGAAAGACGTAGCAAAGCTCTGTCATCACTTTTGTCTTCTCTCACCTCTCTGCCCAAGACTGCAGTGGCAGGGACCATGTATCTTTCATCATCTTTTTAAGCTCACCAAGCACTAGCTGGCATAATTCTCTGCAGAATGTATGCTTGATAAACATTTGCTAAACTGAATTTGAATATGTCTTTTTTTAAATTTTTATTTAAAATCTGGAGTAAAAATCTGCTTCTGAAATAGTTTCCATTTAGTTAAAATTATTAACTTTAAGGTCATGTCTACATGACACAAAAACAATGAGCTATTTTAGAAAATTTATCGGGCAAAGCAATGAGACAAATCACACTTGGAATGATACAGAGATTACCTAAGCAACTGCTGTATCTCTAGCCAAATCATGTCTTGCTCTCACTCTGTTTTATTCTAGACCAATAAGACAAACACATTGGCATAAGGAAAATACAACTTATTTTGAATAACTTTTTCTGTTTGAAGTTGTATCTCAGAGTTAATATTATACTACTGGTTGGTCCTGTTTTACTATAATATAATTTGTGGAGCTCATCTCTGTAGCTTAGCAATTAATATAAAAGAATATTTGTACTTTCTCTTAAATAAAAGAACAATTCACAATTTTCTTAAAATACAGAAAATATAGAAAATAATGACAAAAAATAACAACCAACCAAAGAAAACTGCCTGAAACATTTTTTAAAACCTTATTTAAAAAAATGTTTAAATAAAATTATTTTTTAAATGTAGAGAATCCTAAGGAAGGATGCACCATTATACAAATAAATGTGAAAAAAATTATCATACAAACACCACTTGCAAGTTCCATTCTTCACATTTAGCATGGATAAAATTTGTGGTGAAAAGTATATTTGTGGTACTATAAAAAGTAACTCCTTAAAAAAAAAAATGATGAGGGAGTTCCCTGATGGTGTAGTGGCTTAAGGCTTCGGCGCTGGCGCTGTCAGTGCTGCAGCCTGGGTTCGATTCCCGGTCAGGGAGCTACCCACATACCAAAAGGCAAAAAAAAAAAAAAAAATGATGAGAACTTGAATGGATACATTGTGAATGCTGATGAAGTCTTTTTTAACTGAACATAGTCAATAAAATGCAAATATTTCTTACATTTCATGAATATCTCTGGACTTGAAATACGACATGCGTAATTAAACTCAAAGTTTATTCTGACTAATAACACCCATATCAAGTTCTTTTCCATTAACTTTTCTTTTTTCCCCAAAAAGTAAAATCTCTGGGTTATGTAACTATTCTGGCTTCTGAATGTCTTCATCTTTTTATCCCATAAGCTACTGAAGGCTCACCTATTTTTAAAGATTATTCTGCTCTACTCAACACAGACATGTTATCAAAAATAGTAAACACATCTGGAAATTCTGTGTCATAAATTTCACAGTATTAGCAATCTGAGCATTCACAAAACAATCAGCACACACCAAGAAACCAACACCTTTATGACTAAAAACCCATCCACTTAAACTTCTGTAAAATGTTTGATTTTAGTAGTGGTTGATTTCAGTCACTTTGATTACATGTAAAAACACAACCAAATTCTTAACAAGTAGTGTCTCTTTTCAATTTAAGACCTTAAAAACCTCAGAAATTTCCTACAAGTTTTGTCTGAAGTCATGTAACTGAGCATTCTTAATTTCTTCTTTGAAAAGATTATAAAATTAATATTTGATTGACTTATAACATGAAACCAGTTACATTTCCTGACCCTAAGAATGGAAAGTTCTCACTCCTCTTTAAAGAAACAGAGCTAAAGAAGTGACCTTTGTTCAGGATGAATGTGAAAGAATAGTAAGGACAACAAATTTCTAATTTTAACTTCTGGAATTTTTCAGTTAAGTTTGACTTTCTAGATGAAAGTAAGGCTTTACTATTGCAACAAATAAAGGTAATGTTGAAAGGAAGACTAATGAAATTATAAAACATCAAAGTTGTTAGGGAATTTACAACACAGTTGAGGGTGGCCTGGGGATTAATAGGTAACAGCATGACAGTGCTTACCTAAGTGGTTGGCATTTGGTAAGAACTTGGGCTTCAATGACCAAGTCCAACACTCTCATTTTACAGTTAAGAAAATTTAGCAGGAAACACAAACTTAACATACACACATCGAAGGGTTTACCAAAAAATGTGTAAAGAAAATAGTTGACTTCAGGTGCAGATTAACCATGGGGCATTCTCTGATACTACGCTGTTTTACTGATTCACATGATACAAAATCAGTTTCATACACTCATTTCAGGGACTTTTCTAATTTTTTCCTATGAATGGCTCTATTCTACTCCTGAAAATTTTATGTCCTGGTTTCAAAAATAAAACTAAGTTGAGGAAAGGCATATCCCTAATCATTGCACTTTCATTGTTTATTCTAAAAACATTTACTTAAAATTATTCCAGGGCTTGACAATTTAATGCGATGGAAGCTCAAACCAGATCACTTTAACACATTCCTGCCACAGCCCACGGTGTGTCTTTGCTGCACTCCCCCTTCCAGTGGTTAGTCTGCTGTTTTCAGCACTAAGGAAGTCTGCGAAAGTCAACCGAGCTGCTTCTGGCCAGATCTGAGGATATTTATCTTCACAGGTATTTTTATATTGTGTGTGTATGTGTGTCTGGAACACAAATGAAACACCAGCTTGGTAAGGCAGGGTTCAGCCCTGAGTGGCCTGACCGACCATCCAATAGCACCTGTCACTCTTTTACCTGTTTGCAAGACCACAATTTTCTCTTCTCCATCCAGAGACACAATCGTGAAGTTATAGATGGTTCCCGCTTGTAAATTCTTGGGTTTACATTCATAGGTGGTGTTGTCTATTTGCATGGGGTGGCACGTCGAGAACAGTGACATGTCACTGCTATAGTTGAGACTAAAGTTACAGGGATGCCCCAAAGTTCTCCACTGGAGAGATGCAGACCGGTTGAAGACCCTGGACTCTGTCACGGTGAAGTTACATCTCACTGGCTCCCCCAGTCCAGTCTGCGAACGAACCAGAGACAACAGCTGAAGCCTGCAGTCTGGACTGCCCAGGGACACATCCACAGCAAGCTCCCTGGGAGGCGTCCCCTGACCCCTCGCCCCCAGCTTCACCTCATCTCATTGTTCTCCAGCCAGAGAAAAGGCCCCTGGGGGAGGTGCGTGGTAACTTTCTCCCTAGACGCTCTTTCCCCGGAGAAGGTGAAGAAAGAAGGTGGCTTTTTGCCTTGGTCAGTAGGACGAGCTGTCTGTCAGTCTAGCTGGGGGCTCAGAAGAGAACCTTTCTTCCCAAGGAAGAGGAAGAAATTAAGTCACCTCCCTCTCCAAAACACAATCCAGACCAGAAAATTGAGTGGGGATTTGGTTCTTGGCGGGGAGGGAGCGCGTCAGTCCGCGATCTCTCCTTAAGGCTACTCACCTGCAGCAGGCTCAGAGCGGTCCATAAGGCCAACCCGGCTCCATGGCTCAGCATCGCGCTCAGTGCTTCCCACCCAGACTCGGCCAAGGGGCTGGGATGCAGGTGGCCTCGACGGCCGCGTGGGGAACTACTTGTTGCGCGCGTTCAGCGCGCCCCGCGGGCGCAGAGCGTTTCCCTCTGGGCCAGCGAGGCACAGAGGCCGCTACGGCCGCCGCCGCTGCTGCTCCGCCTGGGGCGGGCTGCGGACGCGATAGTCAGGGGGGCAGGCAGCGCGCCGCCCTTCCCACGCTGCCATTCTGACCCGCGCCGCCTCGCCCCGCGCCCCGGCCGCGGACTTCCGCAATCAAAAGGCAATTTCCTCGTCTCCCGGCAAAGGAACAATGCGCCTGCTAGGGAGGGAGCCCCGAAGAGACAAGGCCTGAGGCTGCCAAGGGGGCCCGAGGCGGGCCAAGCTGCCGCCGGCGCCCGGGCCAGGGGTCCAGTCCTGGTCTGCGGAGACCTGCATCCTCCTCTTCTGCGTCCCCTCCCCGACTTTCACTTTTCCGACTCTGTGGTCCTCAGTCCCGCTGTTTTCGCCGCCGTCAGTACTTGCTCCCTCTTACTTTCCAGCCCCCCGCCCCTGCCCCTTTCTCCCTCCACACCCAATGCCTCCTCCTCCCTATCTTCCTTCCTATTTTCCTCATCTGCTTTCTCCAGGGCCTTTTCCCAGGATTAAACTTGAACCACAGCAGATTTCCCTAGGTCGTCTGCACTCTTTTCCTGAAGACCTTCATTACAGTGCTTTTGCCCTTCTCACCTCAAAGCATTCATTTGTCCCAGGGCGCATCCTCTTGACACCAGCAAGAGAAAAAGACCCCAAAAGGATCTTGTCCATTGTCAACTTGACCTTTATTTTTTTCTGCCATTTACCTTTCTTTCCCTTTCTCTTGTGTAGAGGTCTGTGTGCTCCCTAAATCCTATGCAAATAGTGTTAAACCCAAGAACAAATACTATAATCACCACCAATTGTTCAACCCACAAGCAAAGCAGTCTCATCACCGACCATCCAGTAGTTAAAACCGTTTCATCCACAAATGTCCAAGCAATATAAGGAAGCAATATAAGCTCACTTATGGAAAATACCATTGAAGGCTCAGCTCACCTACAGATTACAAAAAATTGGAATTCACTTAGTTTCAGAACTAACTTTATACTTTTTAGCAACTGCCTCGGTACCTTAATGATCATGAATCTGAAAATGGTTTTTAAAAGAATTCCCAATAACTGAAGAGTAAAAATGTTTAACTGTATACAGGTGATAAGAGCAAAATATTGCAATAACTTTTGTAATTTTATTGCTTTTGGGGGGGTGCCATCCCTGACAACTGCCAAAAGAAATGACATTCCATATTTTAATTTTCTTTTTTTTTAATTTTAATTTTCAAATCAGAATACTCTGGAGCTAAATCAGAGAAAAAATAACATATTCACTTGTTTTTCAAGTAGGTAATACAGAAAGCTACATTATTGACTACTATATTGACTGTATCTACTTGGAGGAAAAGCAGAAGATAGGGAAAAAGTGAAGAGTGTTTTAATTCTTGCAGGAAACATGCTTTTTAAAAATCTCAGTGGAAAAAAATGAAGTTTCTATCCTTCAGAGATTCTATGGGCTTTTTCAATCTATAGCCAGTCCAGAGATCTCAAATCTCTTTTTCAAGTTAGCAAACACTCAAAGAGAGTCAAACCTAAGGCATGTGTATATTGAGAAAATTGAATCTTTCTTATTTCTCTGTTTGGGTCACTTGTCTTACAAAAGAGCTTTTGCCCTTCCTATTTCTCCGCCCACCTCCCACTCTCCCTACTCTTACCAAGTTCAATGACTTTTCACATCCTGGCCTGTTTTTCAGTACCATCAGTGAAGGTCCCCTCCTCTCTTCCTTAGATACTACAAGCCTACAGACTGCCTTCAGCCTTTACAGGGATCTTTTTTAGCTTTATATCTGTTCAACATTACCTTTTTATTTTCTTGCTATATTCAGAAGAAAGTGTGGTTTCCTGTTCTGTAAAACTGGAATAATACCTACGCTAACTATTTCCCAGAAATATTAGGAAGAATAAGATCACATATGTTAAGACACCTTCACAAACTTTACTGTATTGTGTCAGTTTGCCTAGTAATCGAATGTGTCCAAATCACTTTTGTTCTCTTTTAAATTTATCCATCATGTAGGTCACACTTTCCTAACTTGTGCTGCCTCTCCTTCCTTTGTCTTTTCCATTGAGGTTTATAAAAATGTTCTCATAAATTGCCCCTCAGGTTTGGAATCTCCTCACCCAAATATGCTGACTACTTTTCTGTCCTTTGAGGAAATCTTCAATAAGTCTTGTCTCCTCCAAGTTTTCCCACATATCTTTTTTTTTAAATACGACATGCCATCAACCTACTGTACCCTATAAGTTAATTTTAAAATTATTTTTTATTTCTAACATACTATATAACAATCCTTCCTCATAATCTTTCCTATGATCCAGGCAAATAAATGCACCAAAAAGGCAAAAATTGAGGAAGACTAATCAAACAAAGCAATAACAAAATGTCCTTTTAACAACACAGTTAGGATGCTTCCAAATTCTGTTACTAGCAGTGATCTGCTAATAATGTCCTTGGGAATAGAAATTTGGAAAAGAAGGAATGATTTCTATAAGTACAATTATTTTATTTTTGATTTATCAAAGAAAGACACATACATTTAGAATCAGGTATTTTTTTTTTTAATCTATCTTAATATCGATGTATATGAAGAACCATAGCAATACAAGAAGGAAAGGACCTGTAGTCACAGACATTTTTTCCAAAGGTATGTAACTGCTAGTTTTTGTTTTATTTTGTTTTGTTTTGGAGAATCTTAAGGCTCACAGCAGAGGGCCCAAATAATTAGCCCAAATAAATAATCCATAAGAATGAACATATTATGAAACTATGAGGTAAAGTTTAAATCTAGGTTTTTATTTATTACATCTTTTCTTATAAAAGCACTTATATTTGTTTTAGAAATTAGAATTGTAATGAATTCAAGGCAGTATGGGACTGGGAAAAGCTGCCAGATATTATCTTTCTACAAGTTTTTTGAAACTATTGTGCAAAGTATAAATAAATCAGTTCATTTTTTTCTTTGTTCTCATCTTTGTTTGGAATTCCTCTACTTCTTTTGAACCTATTTATCCTGCATAATGACATTGCATTTGCTTTAAAAATTGTTGCATTCCAGGAATTTAGGATCAGTCACTCAGTAACTTCAGGAGACAATCTCTTCTCTTTGCCACTAGGAAAATTCCCAGATTGCATGGGAAGGTGGGGCTGCTTTTGATTAAATATGAGTGAACAAACAGCTACCTTTTAAACAAATTGTCATAGCAATTAATTAATACTGTTAAAAATTTATATAGTCATTAATTATGAATTCATGGATGAAAGCATAGCTCTTGTTACATTAAGAACTTAGATGTCCAATGATACAACCAGTCATCAGGGGTCCAGGGTGTACACTTTGAGAACTTCTACTTCAGATTAGGGTTTTAGCTCCATGTGGGAAAAGTTGAGGGGGTGATGAGAGGGCAGAGTGGGTTGGTAAAGTTGACTGGTTAATTCAAACACCTCACCCATGACCTAAAATAGGGGGTCCAGTCTTTCGGCTACCCTGGGCCACATTGGAAGAAGAATTGTCTTGGGCCACATATAAAATACAATAACAACAACCGATGGCTAAAACATGGTCCATGCATAATTTTTATAATGTTTTAAGATAGTTTATGAATTTGTGTTGGGTCATGTTCAAAGCCGTCCTGGGCCACATGTGGCCCATGAGCTGTGGGTTGGACAAACTTGACATAAAATGTCCTTCATGACCTGGCCTTTACCCACCACTTGCACCTTCCTGCTTGCTTCCTCTGCTGTAGTGGTCTGGTTCTAATAATTCACTTATTTATCCAGCGAGTATTGACTGAGCACCTACTAAGTGCCACACTCTTGTTTAGGTTTTGGACATACCCATGGGACTGACATTTTCCTGCCCCAGGGCCTTAGTGCCAGCTGTTTCATCTTCTTGAACCACTCTTCCCCAGGTTCTCTGCTTGGCTATCTTCTCAATGTTTAGGTCTCAGTTTAAACACACCCATAGGGGCCAGAATCTTTCTGACCTTGTAAGGAAAAAGTATCCTTTTATTATTCTTTATCTTAGCAAACCATTTGTTTAATTCAGAGCATTATTGACACTTGGTAATAATCTAATTATGTATATGTTTGTGTACTGTCTGCCTTCCCAAGGTATATGGGAAATATGCTTTGGGAAGAATCTTTCTCTGTCTTCTTTTTGCACAGATGTTGGCATAAAAGTAGAGTTTCAACAAATATTTGTTGAATGAATGGATGAATAAATGAATGAATCTTTGTAGTGGCTCAGTAAATATTATGTGAAAAAATACTTTAAACAAGTCCTTCTAAACATGTTCCATCTGGATGCCTCAAATATCATCCTGAAGAAAGGGAAAGAATAGAGGGGAAAAAGAGAGAGAGAGAGAGAGAGAGAGAGAGAGGACAAAGGAATAAAAGAACAGAAAAATGATTTTGAAGAGAAAGTGATGGGAAAAGATAAGAGTGGGAGGGAAAATTAAATGTGGAAAGGAGAAAGAGGAGGAAGGAAATAACATTTAGGACAATGATTCTCAAAGGGTGGCACTGGCATCATCTGAAAACTTGCTAGAAATGTGCATTACAGGGCCTCAACACAACCAGAGAAATCCTGTGACGGAGCCAAAAATCTGTTTTTATTTGTGTGTTGGTTGGGTTTTTTTTTCACCAATTCTTTCTGCTGTAGTTGTGAGAGTTATTCAAATTCCAGTCTTAGATTGTCAATCCCCTATTCTAAACCTCAAACCAGATACCGTATTATATTAAAGAGTTAATGATATTTCATTGTTCTTTTTTTAAAAATTTATAAGAAGCTATGTAAGTGAGTTAGAAGGTCTTGACTCTTGGACAATTTTAGAATGTGTCAAATAAGTAAATTGGTGATATAATATATAACCTGTATATAATATATAACATATTACACATATGTTATATATTGATAATACATAATATGCATAGTTTGATATTTATAATTTCTCAATAAAGTACTTATGTTAAAGGAGAAAATATCAATATTCAGCAAATTTAATAAATGTTAGATAACAGGCCAATTCTGATAACTTTTGTTATGCCACTCTCATGTGTGTTTCACCAGATAGTTTTTGAAAAAGGCCTAGCAATCAGGAAATGTGTCAACTAAAAACTATTATAAGATGGCAAATCTGTTTCTAATTTGAAGTGTCAATGGTAAATTATGGCAAAAGTGAATAGAATTTTAACCTGCAGCAAGTGTCATGCATTTAAAAAGAGGTGCATTAAAATTTAAGGTAAGATAACTTTGATAACCAGTTTTTTAAAAAGGACCATGACCATTCTCTTGTATTTAGAGATATTGTTCTGGGATATTTATATTCATGGAATCTTTTTAGCTTCTTCCCTCATAGGTCTCCAGGAAAATGGAAATAATATAGGCATTTCAGGGGCAGTTGCAAGGATTAAATGAGAAGATGCATATTATATATGTATAATGTTATTCCTGGCTGAAGGACTCAACTGTTAGATACTATGATCTTTTGTGATACTAAATGTATACGAATACCAATAAGTAATGGAAGCTAAGTCCCCAGTAATGTTAGAGCATGACAAAGTACACTAATGAGAATGGCTTTCTGAGAACATCTAAGTGATAATAAATTATTGTTTTCTGTCTTGTTCCCAAGAGAATCTTTTCAGTAGAGCAGCACGAATGACATTTAACCACTGTCCTATTGGCTATGCCAAGAGTTTTTTTTAAATCCTGGAAGGGAGGGGTTGTGTTCTACCGGATATGTGTCTAACAGCAGGCTCCACCATTTCTCTCAGACACATCTCTAAGGTTTCCTGATATTTTTTTCTACACCAATTTCTCACCCTCTTCCTCTCCACCATTTATTTTTAATCTGGAGGAAACAAGTTTGCATAGCTTTTTTTCATAGCTTTTTAACCATACACAGATGAATGACTTAAAACCAGATGTGAATGTAAACTAATCATCTTCTCAATCTCAAATGCCTCTGCTCCTCTTCACTCCCACCTTTCAGTCCCTGCTGCCCCACCCTTGGAAATGAGTCTGCTCGTAGATACACCAAGGCAAGCATTAATGCTTCCATTGAGGCTGTCTGTATATGCATGGCTGTTATACATTATGGTTTCAGGAGCTAGGTCATAATTTTCACAAATACCCAAATGCAATAGTAGACAAATAAAACATGGTTAATACTAGTTTTAAGGCAAAGGAAAACAAAACAAAACAATGATCATCCTTTTCATCTCCCTTAGAAAGTGATAATTGGAGCATAAAGACTCTTTTTTTCTTTCTTTCTTTTTTTCTGTGTATCACATTGTTAGAATATTACTTCCCATGAATTCTCTGGAGGTTGCAAACAGAGGACTATTTGGCCAGCACAGGTACCTTTTCTGGATTTTTTTATTGTGAGCTTAACATTGTTATAAAGAATTGAAATAAATAGGTAATGTTAAGAAAATAGATTTTACACTCAAAAAAATCTGGATTTTGACTTTTCTTAAAAAAATGAAAAGATGGAGGCTTGTTGGGCCCATATTCTTCCTGCTTCTTTTACATAACCACCTATCTTACCTTCTCTGCTGGCTGAGGCAGACACAGGACATCTTAGAGGTCCCTGAATGTTGGGGCTAACAGTGATCAAAATGGAAAATTAAAGGATCTTATCATGTTTTTCAAAATGTAATGATAAAAAACATCGGCGAGATTACAAACCTCTTGAAGGAAGTAGTCATGTCTATTCATTATCTCCCCCACATCCCCAGGCTATGGAGACGCAATGTCTACTTATATGGGGTTGAACAATTAATTTCTTGAACTCATCCTAGAAAAAGTGCTACATACCTCATTGCTGAATATCACTATGGTTATCTTTGAAGTATGCCCCTTGGGAAGCTGTACACCAATGCCAGCACTTAGTCTATCCTTCAAAGCAATTTTGGAACTCTTCTTCTGGAATGACCATCAGAGTTGTCATTGTCTTTAAAATCTGACAATTAAGTTCGTGAACTTGCCACTGTGCTTTTATGTTGGCAGTACTCTGCAAACAACTTGGTAAGATGCCATAACCTTGGCAAAATTGCTTTGAAGGGTGGACTAGGTGCTGGCATCAGTGCATAGCTTCCCAAGGGGAGTACTTCAAAGGTGATCATAGTGATATTCAGCAATGAGGTATATAGCACTTTTTCTAGGATGAGTTGGCAAAATTAATTTTCTGAGCTTGTATATTGACAAAGTAAACATTCACACCTTCAGCACTAAACAAGGACATGGCTAAGTATTTGTAAATGTGAAACAAAATTGTATTGTCCAACTGCTCCAGACCTGTAACCCTTAGTTAGCATCACAGACTCCAAGGATATCTAGCACTTAACCTATAGGATAAACTAGTTCCCAAAGAGTCACTATTCCAAAGAACAGCTCCTGACTCCACAGAAGATCCAAACCTTTCCCAATAATCAGGATGTCACCTGATTCATGCCACCAGGGTCAAAACTTTTAGCAAAGCATAATCTTGGTATCCTTGCCACAGCTCTGCTGTCTCGCCTTGCAAAACAAGGAGAAAACAAATACTAATAGATACATAGATGAAGGGCCGGCACCCAGCAAAACTATACACAAGGGGTGTGCTCATTGGCCCAGATTTATTAGCAATCCAAATCAGAAGAATTTCGATGAAAAAGCAGGAGCCTTCCATTTACCTCCCAAATAGAAGGTCTCCCAGTGGGCATCTCATATGGATTTAGCAATAGTAGTATTCTGTTGCCAGCTCCCCCAAAGTGTAGGAAGAATGGAAAGGATTTTTACTTCAGAGACATCTCCTGGAATTCACAGCATTTCCTCTTTGTTACTTTTCACAAGACTTTACGATAACTGGTTTTCAAAGCTGTCATTCTGTGAGTGGAATATGTGGGTGCAACCAAGATGTAATTGAGTACATTACAGAAATTTAAAGTACTGAGCTGTCTCTCCAGAATTTCTTTATCTTATCTTCATACTTATCAACTGGTTCATCTGCCAGTGCTCATCCTTGGCTTTATTGCTTTTTTCTTGCAAATTAATCATCATTTCTCTCACAGTATTCATTCTCTTACTGCCCTACCCTCTTTCCTCTGGTCCTTGAAGAAGGCAGAGACGTCTTAACTGGTCTCAGCCACTGGTCTGTCCCTATTTCAGTAACATCCCTTGGATTCTACTCTCTAAAATCCCTTTAGCAAACTACTCTCTCCATTAAATTTCTTTTTTATTTTGAAATAACTACAAACTTACAGATAAGGTGAAAAATTATAAAGACTGCTTCCACGTACCCTTACCCAGACCCACCAGTTTTATTTTTTTAACATTCTGCCACATTTGCTTTATTACTCTCTCCTTTTCTCCATTTTTGGGGGATGTCTGGAAAAAAACCCAGCCATAAATGCCTCTATTTTTCATATTACATGGCTGGATACTTTCCAGACAGCCCTTGTATACTATTCTTACCTGAACAATTTCAGAGTAGGCTGCACATATCCTGAATTAAATGTGTAATCTGAGTGAAGTCATCAAATTCAGGAAATTCAAAATTGATACAATGCTTTAATCCATAATTCACATTTCAGTTTTGTCAGTCAGCTTAATAATGTTCTCCTAGTATTTCTCTTTTCTTTAATAAAAATCCAATTAAGAATTCTGTATGCATTTACTTGTCAGGTCTCTTAATCATCTTTAATCTGGAACATTTTTTTTCAGCCTTTTAAAATAATCTTTATGACATTGACACTTTTCAATGTTACAGGTTGGTTATTTCTATAATTTCTTCTTCCATGTGCATGTGTCCAAAGTTTCCTTGTGATTTGACTCAGTTTACCCATCTGTAGCAGGGCTTTCTCTCTTTTCTTGTGTTCAATGTTTTTCCTAACAAGCTAATTATTCAATTATTTTCCAAAGAATTGCAGATCTAATTGGACATTAGAATCAATGGGGAGACTTTTACACTCTCGTGACGAGGTCAGTAAATTCTGATTCAGGAGGTCTAAGGAAAAAATTTAGAATCTGTATCTTTAAAAAGCTTCCTAGATGATTCTGACTTAGTAGGGCAGGGCTGAGAGCCACAGACTTCCTATCTCAGTTAGCACATCCTCCTTTGAATCATTTTCCATTTTCTTTGCCATTCTGCCTAATGCATCCACCCTCATCTGTCCAGGGGAACCAATATATCAGAGAATCACTGGCATATTAAAGAGCTCATTTTAGACCACATGTTGTGTTCCATGGTTGTGTTTTATGTGCATATGACTTCTATGGTGAAGAAATATGAACACAGTCTTTTTTGTGTGTGCACAAAATGGAAAGTAGTGCACATCACTTAAAACTAAAATAAAATGATAGAAAAAAAATCCTTGAGATTTTAAAGTTGGAGAGGGTCGAATGAGTTTTAAACCACATTATGCTATTGGCACATGGTAATCCACTTGGCAAGAAAACTACAGTCTTTTGTCCAAATTAGGCTTGAATGATGCTAATTATAAACTAGGGTCCTCAGGAATACATCCCTCCCACAATATATTACTCCGTCACATGGCCTTTTTGCACCATCAGCAGTCTCAGCATCTGCTTATAATTTTCTCCCTTTCAGACTAGACAATCTAAGAGTCCTTGTTCATGAGAAATAACTAGGGTTTTTGTTCTGATTTGTTTTTAGGTTTTGCTACATTTTCTTACTTCTCCTCCTAAGTGTTTGCCTTAGTAAAGGGGAATATTCCATCTTTGCTTCTGGCCATAAAACAGTGATGGCAGTAGAGAGACTCCTCCATGCATAATTTAAGTAACTGAGACCTGAGAGGGTGGGACAAGGTAGAGATTTTCTGCATTTGCCTTGTCTCTTATTTGGAGGCTCACATTGAGCTGTGACTCTTTGAAGGACAAATGGAAGGAAGCACAGAACTGTTAAACCCAGACCAGCACCACAATGGCTATTCATGAACGGAGGAAGTTCACTTCTCTCAGGCCAGGGCCAGGGCAGGACGTGAAAGGGAAGGAGGTGTGCCTTCAAACAAGATTAGTGATAGCAGAATCAGAACCAGCCATGTTCAACATTTTATCCCTTTCAAAGTAATTTCACATAAAAACATTACTCATCTGGTTCTTATAATCACCCTGTGAAGTTGACAGGGCAAGAATGATGGGGCAAAAACAAGGAGAAATTAGTATGGAATGCTAACATTATTGAATATTTGTCCTGTATAACCGAATGTATCAACATTTTGTTTAATTAGACTTTAATCCTCACAACTGACTTATGAGTATGTTATTTTAAAGAGGAAGCAAATATAACTCGAGTTTAGTAGCTGGATGACACCACTAGAATTTAAACTAGTTTTCTCAGATACCAGACCAGGTTTCCCTGACACTCTTTATCAACCATCTCCACCATGGTCACAAGGGCTAAGAGAAGATCCAGATTGGATCGCTTAAGAGTTCTCTGCTCAAAAAATAGATGCAGGCTGGTCAGGTTTTGAAGCTAAAGTGAAGTACAGGCCCTACCCTCCCCATTTTGGAGGTCACGTCTCTCTACATGTAACTCTTCCTCCTGCACCCCATCACTTAGATGTCACAACAGATTGACTTCCTGCTGCCTGCAGCCTGGCCTGTATCACCTCACCCATAGGGACTGGGTGATATTTGCATCACCCATTTCTGACACCTATGTCTGGCTTGATTGGCAATAGGGCCCATGCACAAGCATATGGTATATCTTTGTGTAGGTGATATATGAGGATTCCTTGCTGAAAATGTGCATGGGGGTTGAAATACAGCCCATGTTCCACTTCCAAGTCTTGTATATTCATGGTGGAACTGTGTGCCCAGAAACACGTCATTTTAATGAACACAAACACCCTAGGGTCTGGCAGCAGTTTCCTATCACCCTGGGTTCCTCTTACCTGGCCTGGACCCTAATCCCTAAAGAATGTACACTCTACAAAGTAATAGCAGGAGGCTGTAATTAGATAAATTAAATTAAGCTACTTGAATATTTAGATTTTATAACACTACACTCCTCACCCCCTTATTACCTAATGCACAAAAGTGCCATCCATGGCAGGAAATTTAGAATTTCATGGGGAGATACTGTGGGTCGGGGACCAGATTTATCTAGATCAGTAGTTCTCCAACTTAAAAGTAAATCATTGTGACTCTGAGGGCTTATTACAACATGGGTTACTGGGCCCTATACCAGCATTTCTGATACAGTAGGTCAAAGTTAGGGCCCAAGGGTTGCATTTCTAACAAGTTCTGGGTTTGGGGTTCACATGAGCATTTTGAGAAGCACTGAACTAGATATTTCTTAAATCCTATCATAGACAAGCTTCTTGTTCCACCAACTTCGTCCTTGTAAAGACACACACAGACTCATAATACTTTTATAATGGTAACAATAATAACAACAGTTATTAAACACTATTTTCCAGGCACTACTCCAGGTACATGATATGTATTAATTCATTTAACTCAAATTCAGAGAGAGAGAGAGAGAGGGAGGGGGAAGAGGAGGAGGAGGAGGAGAGAAGGAGAAAATAGAGGAGAGAGAAAGAAATGATAGAAGAAAAAGAGAGATATTTTTGAAGCTAAGTATCGGCCTATCTCTACAACCTTCCAAAGATAGACCACTCACATTGTCAGATGAAGATGTGAGGAAAGAGAGGTGAAAGGAGAAAGGTAAGAAAAATTTTGTTAAAAAACGTCAGCTTAGGAAAAATTTTCAGTAGCATTAATGAGTGATTACTGGGTTCCAAATTATATTCTCCTTGGTACTTGCCCTCATTAACAGGAGTTCAGTATACAAGAATGTGACTAGGTGCACAGATAGGTGTGTGTGAGTGCACACACGTGTGCATATAATTCTCCTTGCTCTGCCATTCTCTAATCATCCAACTTTGGGCAAGTCCTCTCTAAGCATTTGCAAAACACTATTACTAATACCAATGCCAATAATAATAATACTACAATAATAGATTGTTTAATGTGCACAGATTGTTCCAACCCAGTATGCCTGCCCCTTTGCAATATGACTTTGCAGCTCATTTATCAAGAAGTGGAATCTCTACTTTTCAAAAACTCACATTCAGATTTTTCATGTCATCACCCACTAATAGTCCACTTCAAGTCATGGCCCACCTATGCTAAACCAATCCCAAATTCTCACACAACAGGTACTATCTGATAAAGAAAACTAACCCACAGAGATTTTCTTTTTACACAATTACGAGCAATTAAGTTGAATAATTTTGTTTTTCTCTTATATAATCCTTCGGCGTGTTGAGGTAGAATACTTTGCAAAATTACTTTCGAGGGACAGTGATTTTACCTCCCAAGGGATTCACTTTTTAAACTATCTAACTACAGCTGTTTATAATTGACTAGTATAAAGTAAATGCTTCTATTAAATTAAATAATGACCTAGCATGGATGCCGTGCCTGAGGTATCAGTCACAGAAAACTGCGGTTTTAGAACCTACCTTGGGAAAGAGCATGGCTTCTGCACACTCTGCTTCCCAGGACAGAGTTAAGATTTTGCCTGAGCTTCAAGAAAAACTGGAACATGAAGTCCAAGGACAGGCTGATAAATTTGTTGTTGTTGTTTTTTGGTTACATTAGACATATCTGGATATAACCAGTGCTGGGGAGTTGCCTGGTATCTCCCCTCCAGTGCACATCAAAATGGAAGCATGTTCAGACGTTCGCTTCAAACAGCATATTATTATTGAATTCTTAGCAGTGAAAAAAGTTTCTCCAATTTTTTTGACATATTTGAAAAAGAAAGTGAAGACTTCTTTAAAAAGATCATTACAGGTCATGAAACTTGGGTCCATCATTATGACCCTGAAAACAAATGGCAGTCCATGGAGGACCATCATAAGTATTTACCTCAGCTGAAAAATTCAAAACTCAGGCCTCAGCTTGGAAGGTCATATTGACTGTTTTTTTTGTACTCTGAACTTGTTGTCCTTGCAAATATTCTTTAAAAAGGAACAACAATAAACTCTAAATGTTATATTGAAACTCCCACTGCATTAAGAAGAAGAATTAAATGGATTGGCATAAGAAATGAAACACAATGCCAGGTCTCAAATCAGTGCAACAACGAGGGATGCAATTCAATGCCTGAACTTTTCAGTGTTGGCAGATCCGCCCTATGGCCCATACCTGTTCCCCAAACTAAAGGAACACTTGAAGGGCCAGCGCTTCATCCGTGATGAAAAGGTGAAGTCTGCAGTGAGGAAATGGTTTCAAAAACAAAGCACTGATATTTTTAAAGACAGATTTCAAAAACTAGTGCAGTGGTGCAGAAGGGTATTAAAGTGTGTAGTGATTGTAAAGAAAAATAATTATGCCGCTTTGAAACTAAATGATGTACATACATTTCTTTTTTTACTTCATTAAAATATCTTTTCCCATTCATGTTCTAGTTAAGTGGAGGCAAAATTTATCAGCCCAACCGTATCGTTGCATAGGCATTTTGGTGCGCCATCTGGGAGCACATAAACAATGCAGTAGACTTCACCTTAGAAAAGAGGAGGGGAAAACAAAAACAAACAAAACCCTCCAGAGTGCGTTTGCCTTGACCTGAGATTGCTACTGAGCTCAGGGCTGGGTCAGGGGAGCTCTGTAACACCATGCTGTGTGGGCCCAGGGGCTGGCATGCCTACAACTACACTCTAGAGCTCAGTGTCCTTGCTTCTCTTCCCAGTAGGACCTGGCAATCTCTGGGAACTCTATGTGTTTGGTCAAACCTGGACAAAAATCGAAAACAATTTTTTTTTCTAAAAGACAATTCTTTAGTGTTCAGGCATATATGTATCTCTTGTAGTTTTTATTCAGCACGTTTCTTATTTGACCCACTTAATTATATATATAAATTATTTATAAAGTATATACATTAGTATAGAAAAATAAGTATATATTTATTTAAGCTCAGATATGGATTGCTATAAGACCATTAGTATCAAAATGAGGATTTGGTAAGTTATATATACGTCTTACCACTAGGCTGTACACTTGAAACCAATACAATATTTTGTCAAATATGATTGAAAAAATTTTAAAAGAGAAGATTAAAGACAAAAAGCAACAGAAAAACTAAAAATAAATTTAGGTTAAACAAACAAACAAATAAAACTATCAAACAAAAAAACTTACCTTACTGGTGGATCATGTCCACAAACCAGTAATAGTAATTCCTAGACCTTTCTTTGTTCTGTGACTATTTCCCTTCCCTTTTGAGCATAAATGATTGTGACATATATGCAGAGGGACCTGGAAGGTACGGGTTTCAACTTCTATTTCCTGGTTTTAGGTTATGCCTAGGACCTTCACTTTGGTTCAGAAATGTGGCCAGTCTCTGGGAGTGCAGTTCTGACATTGTGGCCTAATTACTTCATTTTATAAAGATGTAGATATTTTTATTGTATTTCAAATATTTTCTCATTACATAAAGTACATTCACATACAGTTAGCAACTAGGACACAGAGTGCCTAATTGCTGGCTTGAGTAGCTGCATTTCCAGCAAAGCAAGTCTTTTCAAGCAAACCAAGTGTTTTCAAGCAGTGGGCTTTCTGACACCTTCACAAACCACAATCCACACCCCTTTTCCCCTTACCTCTTCAGTGGTGCTGGAGAAGGGCTGAGTAGTCCAGGGAACCCAAGATGTCTCTACACTTCCAGTCATCTGCAGATTGGGGTGCTGCCTCTGGTTGCTGTGTTGGCTGTAGTTGTTGGTAGTACTTCTGGTGAAGGCCTCTGTGGTATTGCTAATAAGGTGTTCCAGGCTATATGGAACGGCATTAAAAATAGTGGGGATTTGGGGAGAAGCCGTGTTTCTAATGCTCCTTACAGAAACTTCTGTTCCCAGGCCAGCTGAGGTAAAGAGAGGACATTTGCTAAAATTACCTTCATATTGTATGGATTCTTCACATACAAGCAATTTTACTTAGTTAAAGAAGACCTATTTAATAACAGGCGTATAGATAAACTTCAGTTATATGAAAAATCAGATACTTTGAGCTTGACAATGTAATTTGTCCCATTCAGTTCACCTATCTATTTTTCATTGAATAATTTTATAGGGTGGAGTGAGAGTTGTGGAAACTATGCTATCAAAACAACAACAACAACAATAACAACAACAACACCCCAGCTCTGTGTAGAAGACAGAATTAAATTTACTCTATGAACATTGGAGGTTTAACTGACTTGGTTTCAGGGGATTCCATGAATCTCTAAAAACTTCATGCAAAATTTTGAATATTTGTACATATGCACATTTCTTCTGTGGGAGACCGTTATAAACTTCCCAAAGGAGTCATTAAACAAAATACCAGATTGAGCATCACTGTTAATGACTTGTTTAACTTGGTCATGAAGATTGATAATTCCTGAAAAAGTAATGACATTTCTTTAAACGTAGTTCAAACTGTTTCTAATCTTAATTGTGTGAGTACCAAATCATGGGACAGTTCTATTTTCTAGCTACTTATCTTCTGGAAGGACAATTAATTGATTGAAAATTTATGAGCTAGTGGGATTAATTTACAGCTTTTCTTTGAAAGTCTGAATTTCCTATACTCAAAAAAATGGATTGTGAATTACATTTACCTAGCCATAATTTTAAAATGTGCTTCCATCTTATGGGGATTTTTCTAACACTCAAATTCTGATTCAATGGAGATTGTTAGAGTCAGCTCTTCTAACAAGCTCTCAGGTGCTGCTGCTGCTGCTGCTGCTGGTCTTTGGAGCACACTTTGTGTAGCAAGACTTTACAGTATGGTTGTATAATATGAAGCATGGGAAAGGTTTGTAAATTATGGGCTGAGGTGATACATTGGGATGTTTTCATCAACTTCATAGTGAATCAGAGTTTTCTGGGATATAAAAACTCACAAAATCTCGTTCAGTTAAATAACCATAACTTCAGAGAGTTTCTGGTTTTAAATAGTGGCAGAAGAAAGATTTTATTTTTTACTACCCCTTTCTTGGTTCATTCAAATAATTATTTATTAATTAAGTACTATGTGCTAGGTGGAGGTCTCTTGAAGAGGTCATTAATCACTGTATTTTCCCTGTTCTGGTCCACCTTCCTGATTCCTCTTTTTAACTTCATTTATTTCCATCCAGTTTCAACTAACATATTTCATTTGATAATGTATATAAGGAAGAGAGGGATAAGACACAAATGGAAAGGTATTTCTAAAATTTAGCAAGATATAAATAACAGTGTTTTTAAAAGTTAATAAAATAACCATGATTATTAAGCATTCTCTTCTTGAAATGTGGAAGGCTGTGCAAAGTAACTTGTACATAAGGTTGCTAGATTTAGCTAATAAAAACGCATGGTGCCTAGTTAAATTAGAATGTTAGATAAACAATGAATAATTCAGTATATTTAATATATCTCAAATACATAATATTACAAAGACTATATTATATATTATATTATATATTAGGAATATACTTATACTAAAAAATGTTTGTCATTTATCTGAAATCAAATGTAACTAGGTGTTAAGTATTTTTTTGTCAATGTTACTGCACTTTTACTAGAACTAGTCTTTGATAGATTTTGGACATTTCCCTTAGTTTGTTTTTGTTCTTCTGGATCTTGGGCTATTATCACTGCCATTATCCCCAGGTGAGCTACTCTGAACATAGACCAGGAAATTGTCCCTGGAGTGTTTTCTACATGAAACACTCAACTGTGGTGTTAGGGAGGTTTCTTTACAACAAACTCTATGAATTAGTCTTAATTCTGCAATTTTAACTGAGTTGAGTGATCAAATGTCCCCTTAAGTAAACATTTGTCTTTTGTTGGTATGCAAACATTTCTGTATATGTAGATTAGCATTTTGGTCATTTTGAGCTTTGGCCAATGCTGATCCTCTGAATTAATTGCCACCTATGACAATTTTAGCTCTCAGATCTTTGGGAGGTGGGGAGGATTTAGTGATGGTGTTAGGACAAAAACATGCTTTCTCGATTCCCAGCCAGGGAACCACAAACAACAACAACAAACAAACAAACAAACAAACATGCTTTCAAATATCTGGTATGCAATGACATATCTTAGTATGTCAGCCTGTGCTTACTCGTCTTTTACTAAGGAGCATTTGCTAAGTTCTCATCCTAAGGATGTTTTTTTTTTTTAATTAGTTGACTTACATGATTAATTCAATGGATGTAATAGGGCTCTCTCAAAATTGGATAAATTATCAAAACATTATTGATTTTTCTTCTGGGAATAGCATATTATCATTTCATGTAGCTTTGGAGTATCTTATGGGAAAATTTTCAGTCTTCTGTAATTGTCTTTAATCAACCTTCTAGATTTATTTTTAAAACACTCCAAACCAAACAAGTCCACTTTCCTTTCTAGGCCACCACCATTTTTCCAAAGAAAGAACCTATAAAATGTCCAAGTTCCTTATCCCTTCATTTTGTGTCTGTGTTTCTGATTTGGGCTATTTAAAAAGCAGGAAAGAAGTGTTAGTCTTAACATTTAATTTACCAATTTAGTGAATTTTCAAGTTGTGGTTTTTAAACTTTGGTAGGCATCAGAACCATCTTTGGAGCTTGTTAGAATATTGAATCCTTCGACTTTTTCCTTGAAACTGTGATTCAATAGATTTGATGTTGGACTCAACACTTATATTTCTAACAAACTTCTCAGGTGATTCTAATACACATCTAAGTATATAATTTTATCTATATATAAAATATGAGCCAAAACTGAATTCTAATTATTCCTTATATGGGTATCAAAATATTATAAAATAGATGGAAGGAAATAAAATCCATTGTAGAAACATGAAAAGTGATAAAAAGAAGTTCATCTCTTTATCTCTTGAACTCTGTTGAAATAAGGTACTAAAAATAGTACAATTTTGGATGTTTTGGTATCTGTAAAGTCTTCGAGTGTTCTTTAAAAAGATACCCAGTAGACTCTCAGTTAACCCACACCCATGGAGATTGGTGGATGCCAGATAAATGTACATATACTCTCTATTAACTGGAACTCAAGCATCCCGTTGCTTGAGAGTGTTGGTTGCTTGAGTTCTGGATAATGGAGAGTCTACTGTATACATCTTACAGTCCATGAAAGAGCAAGATGTGTTTTGACAAATACAAGAAAAAGTTCTTACACAATGGGACAATACGTTGTAGCTATTTTTAGAAAGCTTTATTGTACCATTGCTACTACATGGTTTCCACATTATACACAATTCCTCTTAGAACACAATTCAAGAAAAAATAGACCATACTGGGCCAATCCAAAATGTTTTGCATTTAAGTTGCAAATAGTTCAACTGTAAGATGATTTGCAATCACTGCACCACATAAGTACCAGATTTCAAAGTTTAAAAAGCAACCTGCATTTTAGTTTATTAATTAGTCTATAATTGACTCAGATATATTGGATAATAGAAATGGAACTTTCGTATAATGATAATAAAAACAATGCACAATTTGTTAGTTTAGATGGTGCAAATAATTTTTAAGCATGTTGAAAACAGTAATTTGAAGAAAACTCACTTTAGAGATAGAAAATTTTAACTGTATTGGTACTTCCTGTTCTATAGGAAGATGCCAAATATAATGTGCCTTTTAAAAGTATGAAAGTAATCTGGAAAAGAGATAAACAAAAGCAGATGACTCAGAAAAAGGATAATTTATGTGTGTATATGCACATACATTTATATATGAATAAATTAGATATATAAGATTGAGCTAGAATAAAGGTGAAGAAAGGAAAGGGAATTATAATAGTTTAAATAATTATTAGAATGGTAAACAAAATAATAAAAATGTAATCAATGAAATAAACTGTATATTAAAAAATATTTAATATTTGAAAAATTAATAAGGAAGTGAAAAGTTTCTGAAGATGGAAGCCAAAGATGAAGAATCTGCAAGCCCTGGGAGACACAGACACAAATCTGAAGTCAGACTCAGAGGTTAAATTGTTTTTTTTACAGTACTTATAAAAGATCCAAGATTAGAAATAAAGTATAATTACTACTTGGAAATTAATACCAAGACATAGCATAATAAAACATCAAAGCATAGCATAGCAAAAATTTTAGATTAAAAACAACAAACAAAAGACTAATCAATCAAAGAAAAACTTTTCAATAGCCAATTTTTACTCAACTACTGTACTAGTTGCATATGGATTACATTATGAAGATGTGCCTGGTTTATCCTAATGCCCTTGTTTTCTTCTAGGGAGGCACACACACACACACACACGCACACGCACACGCACACACACACACACACACGCACGCATGCACACGTGCACACGCACACGCACACACACGTACACGCACACATGGAAAAGGAGGAGATGATTGGGTAGAGGGAAACCAGGCTGAATGAAGGCAGAAGAATCGCTTGTAAGGTCAAGACGCTAAATCAGAGACTACTTAAACAGGATCAGAGAAAGTGGAAGTGAAAATGTGGTGAAACATTTTAGGGCTCATAAAAATCTACTAAATTATTTACTTTTTTTCTTTAATGGAGGAAAGGACCACAAAAACATAAGAGCCTAAGGCCCATGAAAGTTGTATGTGGCCTGGGTGTGCTCTGACAAGTTCATTGATATTTCAGAGGCTGAAAAGGGTTAGGGGGTCTCTGGATGCTGTGCCAGACATTTTTCAATGATCATATAAATCATACATCAATAATAAATGATCATATGGTTTTCAATGATTAGATAAACAAATGATCAATTGCAATGATCATTATGATGCTATTATAATGATGCAAAGAGAAGACAAACCCTCAAATGATTGTGACATCAACTTTGGTCAAATTAGGGTCTGAATATACAAAAGATACTTTCTGCTTTGTTTTGTTCTTTTTCCCCTCCAGATCTCTGTATTTACAAGAGCTCTTATCAATCACTAAAGGAAACAGCTTCTACTAAGACCCTTTCTCCCAAGAGTACTTAAGATTGTTTACCTATTACAATGCTTAGATATTTTATTTCTTCAACTAAATTACTACAATTAAACAATTACTTTAACCAGCAAGTATATCAAGCTTGCCAACAATATGGTTCACTTCAGTAGCAGTCTCTTAGCGATTTCACTAAGGCAGCCATATGTTTTAAAAATATGTCTGCAAAAATTTTCCTTCCTCAGATAAATATGAGATCTGAATCAATGAATCTGTAGTAGATGCTGAATAAATGTTGGTTTGCTAACATATACAATGTTACTCTCCATACAATATGGAATATCTAAGTGAAAGTAACAATTTTAGACAACTGTTCAGCTCTTTATACTTGCAGAGAGATTTGGCATTCTTTGGAAAGATATCCAAATGATGGATGATATTTTGCATGCTTCATCTGAAAGTCCTAGAACTACATGAACATGGTCTATCTGCCAGCAGACTTTTGCTGGTGTTGTGGAAGTTAGTTTCAAGTTTAAAATGTTTTAATTTCCCCTTCTCAAAGATTATTTACTTAGATATGTTTGCAAATCAGTATATTCCATAAATTTCTGTTTACCATATAGAACAGGGGGCCAATGAATGAGTTATTCTCCAGATTATGTAGGTCCATTAACTTTTGATAATTGGGCCACTGTAACTTTTGTTGTCTGCTTGTAGGGCCAAGACTATTTGCTGTTGAAATCGATGCAAATGTAACTTCCTATGGCTTGGTAGGTTTAAAATATACTTGGTTTGGCTAGAAAAGAAATAGTTATGATTTCAATAGTGGCATTCTTCAAAGTAGTCCTTAGATTTCCTTTATTGTTCCCAACAATTCTGATATTCAGCACCTTGTAGAGGTTGAAAATTTTTATTAATTAAATCGGTATTTGTTGAACATGGCTACCAAGATTATTTTTAAAGGAGGTAAATATTTCTAACATATAATTCCTGTTCTTAATAGGCTTATAGTACAGTAATTTAGTCTTTCTTTCTTTTTTCTCTCTGAATCTCTTGTATATGCAAAAGACTTGGTCATGGGAATATGATTGTTTGCAATTAAATTTCAAGTAAACTTTTCTGAAAATGTGTAAGTACCCCTAAAAGTGCAGGTCAATATAATTTTCCCTTTATCTTACAGGGTTTATGCTATGAAGGAATCCCTCTACTTATGAGTGTTATGTTTTGAGAATTTGTAAATTAGAGATTTGGACCTCAGAATGGATTTTTACTGCTGAAGTAGTAATAATCCTTTAAAAATCAGTCAAATGTGTGATTATGTAAAATTACAATACCATTAAATAGAACAAAATTTGTTTTTTCCTTATTATTGTGTTATTGACAACTGCCTTGTGTAAACTTATAGAAGATGGAGAAATTATATAAAAGGCATTTCTAAAAATTATACCCTTAGTACAATGAAGAAAACTGTGAACGTTTGTCAGCCACCTGTTTGATTTATTGACACATTGCTAAAAGTATGGATGCTTTCAAATATCTGGATATCTGGGACTGAATTGACAAAAGAATATGTGGGGAGAATAAAATTTTAAATTTTTAGCTAGATATGTTGGCATTTTAGAGACAATGCTTTTATTATCACTCTTAGGATTCAGAATAATAGCTACAGCACTCTAATATTTAAAATTGATTTTTAAAAGTTATGTTTTTAAAGGATATGTCTACTAGGTATACTCTTCTTTTGTCTAAAGTGAAGGCATGCAATGTACTCTTTGAGGATAAACTTGAAATTCAAAGGGAATAATAAAGAAGTCTCAAGTCCATTTTTTCTTTCATTTGATAATCTGCTATGTGCTGGTGATCCTGGTTCCACACAATCTATACATTCTATTCAACTAGATTTTTATTAGGTCTCATTAAACTCTATTCTATTATTCTACTTGTCTCATTAAATGGTTGTTGTGAAGAAATATAAACTACATGAAAATAAAAAAAAAACATGCCTAATTTACATTTCTCTCCTAATGAAAATTATTTGAGAAAATCTGATTCTAGTATATAGGTCTTCCTCTCAAAAAATTTCACACTAATTTTTTAATTGAATTTTAATCCACTTTGGAAATCTACTCAATTCACCTTGTTATAGAGGGACTTTGAGTAAAGGAGAGGAAGAAGAATAAAAAAGGTAGCTTAGTAAGAATGGAGCATAGCTAAATTATGGCAAAATCCAGTGGGCACTCCAAGAACTCTTTTTAAAAATACACAATTTAAAATTTATCTTTATAATCATTTTTAAACACAGTTGCTTAATAGGACATACTGACAAGAATATGTATTGAAGGGAAGGGTGTTTTTTTATTTACTATCTATTGTAATTAACTATTTATTGGCCTTTCCCATTACCTTAAGAAGTAACACATAAATTAGTGATTCTCAGTCTTGGCTGCATGTAAGAATCACCTTAGAAGCATTTTAAAAATACAATGCTTGATTTTATTAGCCTAGACTGGAGGATGAAGCCTGGACATTATTAATATTAATTCAAAGTTCTTATTATGATTCTGATACAAAGCTTAGGTTAAGAATCACTGGTATAGTGTACCTGTAACACAAGCTCTGGCACATAGCAGGTATTAGAGAAATATCGCTTAGTAATAAATGGCATCATGAATGCTTACTGTATAGAACAAAAAGTCCAGATTTTGACCTTCACATTTATGCCATCTTTTTACTGAAGAACTTAGTAAAACAATTCACATCTCATGGATGAACAACATACATGTTTGTGCTGCTTTAAATTACAGTATTTAGTTATCAACTCTTCAAAAAAGGGCATTTGTAATCATTTATTGCAAACATCGGTATGCAATTTAATTTTTCACAATAGATTCTCTAACAAATCAGTAAGCTGTCGTGCTATGGTATACTAATATCCTTCCATATCTTTAATTAATGGTAGGTTGAGATGGAGTAGAAAAATGGGTTTGTTACCTTAAAGTGTGTTAAAGCAAAAGTTGTACCTCTGCATATTCAAAAAAAGATTTTTTAAACCACAATTGTGCAAATTTTAACACTGCTTTCTCTATAATCCCATTTCCCCCCCACAACACTCATTACCAGGTAGATTTTGAATATGGTATGTTCAATGGTTAACTGTAAATGGTTGATTCTATGCACTTTACTTTTGAAGTTCATCATTGAGCATGCTTTGCATGAAGGTCAAAAGACATAGTTTTTTAATGAATTACCTTCTGTTTTGAGTAATTCTCCACTGAATGCATATCTACTTTTAAACTTCTAATGAAAAAATATTCTACTAAATAAGATATGCTTGGGAGCTAGGGAGGAATCTCACTTCTTTGTATAACAATATAATGAGAATATTTACAATGATTCTATGTTATTTATGACAGGCCTCACTAGTTGAATTACAGAAAAGAAATGGAAAAAATGGTGATATATGCTGTATTCTCTGAATAAGTTGAATTTTCTAATTGAATTTTCTATTTTTACTTAATTCTCATGGTCAGAAATTTTATAAGAACAAGGACTATAATACTCATCTTCTGTCAAAGAAGAGCCCACTGAATTCAATAGGCATCTAATTAAATGCTTATTCAATTTATAAAATAAGTGAATAACAGAAAACCGTCCAAAGATTAGCATAGTGGAATGGCTCATATAAGCCTTAAAAAAATCAACATTTAACAAAAAGATTTAAAGTTACAGTGGATGCTGATTCCTAAATGTGATTATGGGTCAAAATTATCTGGAAAACTTTTTAAAAAAAGTGTAAGTATTATGCCCAAATTTGTATTCCTTGAAATAGAAAGCTTGGAGGTGATAGTCGGGGAAGAAATGATGGCAAAGATTCCTTCCCCTCCCCCAGGTGATTCTCATGTAGCCAACTGGGCAAAAGCATTTGAAAAACACTGTGTTCTAAGGGAATGTACACTGGGCAAGGAGTTAAGAAACAGGTTCTAGTCAAACTTCTGCCACGAAATCTTCTGGGACAATTCACTTAACCATGACAAATTTCAGTCTCCTTATTGAAGGTGTTCATTTCTAGTTATTTTCCTGGTGCTTTGTAAGGTCCATTTGTACCTAATATATAATGATTCTATTTTTATCTGTCATGACTTCTTAAAGCAAATCTCTAATAGAGGAGTAAAGAAATAAAAAAATAATTAAGTAGAATAGAACACTAAGCTTTATTCACAAATAAAGACTTTCTAGCAGTGGACTCACCTGTGTGGTGCACCAGGAATTTGTGCATGTGTATGCGAGTCTTTACATGTGTCCTCATCTAGGTAATCCGTCCATGGTCAACAAATTAGAAACCTCCATGGTTGCTCATTGGTTCTTAACATTTCAAAAGTATTTTTCCCCCAAACATTAGTACAAGTGATTTTCAAAAGCACAATTTATTATTTTTCCAGTCTTCTCAAGCATCATTTTGAGGTTCTAATAGTTCTTCATAATCAGAGAGTAAAAATGTCTATATCAGTGAAGTTTTTAATTTCTTGATCATTGGCTTTAGTCATTACATATATGTGCTCTATTTATGCTTGGAGTTGTATTCTTATATCTAAGAGTACTTGACTAAAATGTCTAGTGTCTGGCACAAAAAGGAAACTCAAGAAAGATTTGTTGAATTAATATTAATAAAAGCAAGAAAAGAAGGGAAGAAGGAATGGGAGATAGCAAGAGAAAAGTTGAGCTTATTTTAATGAAGACAATGAAGTTTTCCAAGTTGGTGGACACCACATAATCCTTTTTCATTAACTTAGGAATCTTGCATAGTAATTCTCTTGAGGGATGTAGACTTGCCTTGATGTGAAAAAACATGACATTTAACAGAACTTTCAGAATTCATTGCAAAAGGTAGCTCACCTTTTTTTAAGCAGAGGTTTTCATTGACTAGTTTTCCCTCCTTGTTGACATCTATTTTCATCCACTTATGGAGGTATTTCCTGCCTTTCTTGACCACTGCCTTATTGCCTTGTTTCTTGAGAAAGAGAGAAGTATTTTCCACCTCAAGGAACCCTTCCTTCTCATAGCAAGTCCATCGGGGTGCCTGGGAGCAGTGCACAAAGACGGCTGATCGGGAAGGGCCGCCAGAGGAATTGGAGATGCCCAGGCACCGTGCTGATGTTAACTGAAAGAGCTTTCCATTCTCAGTCCACAGCCACTGCTGGTTCTGGTTGGTCCCATTGCACAAGCCCAGGAATACTATCTTATTTTCAAAAAGGCACTGTTGTTTCTGGATATGAACAATCTGAAACCCCTCTGCAAGATGAAAATCTCATACAGTACTATGTAACAAATTACAAGGCCCATCAGAAACAAAACAACCCATCCATAAGTCAGCCAGGTAAAAATATGAGGTTTATTTATCTTTTGATACTGCTATCATTTCAAGCAAATATTCCCAGATCTAACGCATGTGACTTAAAATCCCAATGCTGACAACATAAAAATCTCAAAATATCACACTTAGCTCCCCTTCTTTTACTTTCATATGGTTTAGGGAAGAAAACACACCCCCATTGAAATAACGAAAGGAAGCATGGAAAAAAAAAACCAGTCCAAACACTATAGTGTGATGTTTTAGTCCAAATAGTTAAATATGCTGAAGTTATGAAAAGCTGTTTCCTTTTTTAAGCATTTTACTCTTTCCATCTCACCTCCATCCCCCACTTTAAAAGTACCCCCCTTTTTCCAATCCTTAACTTATCACTGCAATAAATATTTGTATACAGATTACATAGTTTGACAAATTTCAAAATTGGATGTATTTACCCCAGAATAAAACAAACTTTTCCACCCTTCTAAAGTACGCCCTCCTAGCTAACAGCAGCCAACGAAAGTATTCATTATTACAAACTAAATTTCTAATAGTCCTAAAGAGGAGCATTTCTCTATGTTGTGACAATATCTACAATTTCCCCTCAAATACTAACTGATTAAAATATCAATGTTTCTTGATGTGAGAAAATTAAATACCCAATTGTTAAACATCAGTCTTAAAAAGTGAGATATTTAGGCTCAGAAACCATTTTCAACGTGCTTTCACTTAATTTGCCCAATTTTCCCATGAAAATATTCCTGCCAAATAACAACTTCCAAATAAAACACACTGCAGTTCTTCATCCCCTTTTATTATATTTGTTATATTTTCTTTCTTATACTTTCACACACAAAAACACAAAATCATAACCTAATTAGAAAAGAGCATGTAGAATGCCCCAGAGTGTTATATAATAATAAAAATTTCTCCTCAGGATGCCTTATTCTCTGCTATAAAGATGCCATTTCAGGCGCTGCTTGAGACACCTGGAGGACAGGAGGAGGCCATTTATTTTCTTTTGGAGAGAAATTTCAACAGTGTGGACAGACTCTCTTGAATTCCCCTTCCTCATCGTCTTTGCTTACACTGCCATGGAGATCTGGCTCCATTTCCGCCTATTTCAGACACTTTTCAAAAGACAGAATCTCCTCTGCTGGCTGTTGGAGAAATGCCCCGAGACACTGAGGCAGGCTCACTCACCTGAGTTCCTGAAGATCAAGCAGGTAAGAATCGCCATGTAAAATTCAGCCTCCATTTTCCACTTAACAACTGTTCCTGCTTCGCTTGGGGGAAAAATTCTCCCAGATAAAAGAAGCAAAGACTAGGGAAGGAAATGTGCCTTCATGGTAGGGGGAAAAGTCAGTGACGAGCACTTCCTCCTATTGAATTGTTTGGGGAAATTTTACACCAGTGTCCTTTTGTCTGTTTCCTTAGAAAGAAGGGATTATGATTACCTCTCTTTTTTTGTGTGTGGAGAAAAAATTCCAGCCTCCAGGAGCAGAATAAAATTCTGTAAGTTTTTTCATACCATTTCTTTGGCATAGGACTACTTGTTAACCTCAAGAAGAAAGAAAGAAATTGTAATTTTAGATCATTGAATGTTCCTATAATATCACATCTTTTCAGGTGATGTGATTCTACTGAATAAGCAAAAACCATGTGATTTATGAGACTCTACGACAAGTGATATAAAGACACAAATATGTACTGTTCCTATAATGATATACTGAGAGTCTATTGAGGAACACCACATAATGATGGCCCTTCTAGATCATTCTCTCTTAAGTGATGACAATAGGTATCACATTTGAAATAGTCATCTCTACTGGGGAATGGCAGAGATTAAAATTAAGCTCATCATATTATCTACTTCAGACTTTCTCCACAACTAATAGCCTCTCTCCAACTAGGAAAAAAAAATACATGCTTTACTCACTATTTCGTATTAAGAGTAGTTTATTGGCAGTATGAAACAAAGTCAACACAGCTGCATTAGAAATTCATATTTGAGCAGAACATCTAGTGTTTGCTGAGTGTAGTTATTTTTTTTTTAACTTTGTTTCTTGAAGATTAAAATTTTTCAGAAATTTAAAGATATCCATTGGAGAATTCTTCAGAATAAATTCTGGAAATGTTACAGGTGCATCTTTCCCAAAAGCATCTGCCTTTTATTGGGCAAGAGATTCCAGGTAGATAGCATATTCAAAAACTCTTTCTTAGTAAAAGAGAAACAAGTATTTAAAGTTCTCGATACATTGTAGTTGCTACAAATTTGTTTTTCCCCTTTAAAGTAAAATGACTCACATTGTAGAAATACAGTGGATAGAGTTCTGGAGCAGAAACCACCTCTATGCCTAATAATAGAGAATAAATACATATACATCCACTGACAATCATTGTGCTCTGTAATTGATTGATAGGAGGTACTGATAAATACACTTTTAATATGTAATATTATCAAGACACATTTTCATATAAAATAGTTACTGCTTTTGATTCTTTTTTCAAAAACAAGACTTATTTGTTAAAAATTCATTATCAATCACTTGCAACTTTAGCGGCAAGATTCTCGTAACTGAGAAAGATAATAGCACTTAAAACAGGAACAGTGTTACAGCTGAGAGTCCTTTCACAAGACAGATTTTGCAAACATTAAAGCATCTAAACACACAATAATAATTTCTTCAGCAGCTCTTCCAGTCATCATCTGATGACGTTTATCACTGAGTGTTTCATACATACATTACGTATGGCAGATAATACAGACAAAACAAAATCCTCCTTAGCTGTGTAAAAAATCATACCTCCATCAGTTTAGGACCTTCAAAATAATATAGGGATGCTTACAAATGCATTCATATAAACAAGGGGCTGGCAATCTTTACTATGTTGCCATCTCCCACACAATCCACGCCACAATTTGGCTTCAGGGCTTCTCTTTCCTTCCATTGCAGGAAGCTCCTTCTAGAAGCCTCATGTGGGTAATTGATTAATCACCCTTAGAGACTGATAGTCTGGTGAATCTTCAGAGAATCACTGGACAGTTTCTGCCAAAAGTCTGCTCTCATACAGGCACAGAGCATGATGCACAAACTCATACTGCTCACTGGTTTGGACCATTCCACCCCTGCAAGGAAGAGATAATACAGTAACTTCTTACTGCTCACATCCTGCAATCTCAAGTCAGAGCCCACATCCAAGCTAGGGTGTTAGCCAATGACACACAGACCTAGTGATTCTGTTGTAATCTCTATTACCACTGTCCAAAGGACTCAACTGGTGAATTTAATATGCTAATAACATATATAAAGGGATTAACACAGTGCCTGGTACACACTTGGCACTTGATTAATTTTATCTACCCACCATTACTGGGGAGGCAGTATAGACTAATGGTAAGTACTTGGAGTTCAGAATCAGCCAGGCTGAGTTCAAATCTCTCCTCTGCCAATTCCTAGCTATGTAATCATGGGCAATTTCCTTAAAATACTTTGTGTCTCAGTTTCCTCCTCTTTTAAAGTGTGATAATAGCACTTATTTCACAGGATTGTTGTGAGTATTAAATGAATTCAACGAATTAAATGAATACCTGGAGCATTAGTAATACTTCTTAGGTGTCTTATCATTAATCTTATATGAAAAAGGTATATGTATTTGGATTACAATTAAAATAGGTTTACCAAACAAAACTCAACTTCGAAATGGTGCTCTTCCTATAAGTAAAAAGAGCAACCTACCTTGGAATGGTCTATCTGAGTATGTTAATGAAAACAACCTCTGTCTCTTGGATGGTATGCCAGATATCTAAATACAAAAGTGGGTGGGGCCTTGAATTAGTGGGAACAAAGAATTTGCTTTTACGTTTTCCCCTTTGTTATTATCATTATCATCACTAGTTACTCAGCATTTTGTCAATGGATTCATAGAGGGTAGCTACCTTCAAATGAAATAATTATGCTTCTCATTATATTTTTATATATAAAATAGCAATCTCACATTATGCTCATTAAAAATAATAATGGTACTTGTACTTATCAAAGCTACCAGATTATAGTATAAATAAGTATATTTTCCCTGCTCACTGAATAACAACATCACTGTCAGTAACTATTTGAAGTTGTATAAACTCCACAATCATACAATTAATTTTGAAATTGTTTTAGCCAAGTTCTTCTGAGTATTGTTATCATTCAAAATAATTATTTTTAGATCATGTAAGGACTTCAACTTAAAAATAAGATATATTGCCTCACTGTAACATAATTTCTGCTTAATGGTAATAACTGGACTTCTATCTATATTTATTTGTCAACCTCTATAAATATAAGCTTGCGAGATATTAAGACTTCACTCTTCTAAACTGAAGAGTGTTATTAAGTAAGACTTCATCCTTCTAAACTAAACTAAGCAGGTTGAGATGATACCAAAATGGCGTGTTTGGTAAGAAATGAAGAGGCAAATACACAATTTTCGGTGACAAGTTTTTGGCAGAAGTGTTTCATCAGTCTTTTCCTTAGAACTATACATTTTGTTGTACTCAAGACAACTTCCTGGCCAAGGGTTTCTTGGTCATAAATTGACAAGAAAAATGGCCAGCTGAGGATGCGGTAACTCTTCCTCTTAGCTGAATGGTGACATCTAGGCACACCTAAGGACATAGCAGGTGTCTAGAAGATGCTGGTATTGACTATGAAGCTTGGGAGATGCAGCCACAGTAAATTTTAGAGCAGTCCCAGGAAGCTGAGAAGTACCAACCTTTGTTCGGCATTCACACAGCTCAGAAAACCATTAACCCTCTCCCTCGTGCTGCAGATCTGGGGTGGAGTCTTATACTTGTTCCATCTCATGGGCTCTAGTTTCTGAACTTCTTTTCACCATTTACCTCACATTGAGGCAAGGTTATTTCCTTCTTGTCTATTCTGGGGAGCACTGGTATTTATAATACATGTCCAATTGATGAGTGAACAGAGACACAGTCTAGGTTTTCATAACCTTTTTACCCCAGATGAATCAGCAGTGTATTTTGATGTTTGGAGTATATTTTCTATGACATTCTGTTAACTAAATCAAGGTTACCTCAGGCAGTGAAGGTGGGAAAGATAGGGAAACAAACTCATTAGCTGTATGCTAGCAAAATTCTTGCACATTTGAAGGCTTAAGGAAAGTATATGCAAAGATACATTACTTCTCAATTAATTTGGAAAACAAAAATGAAAGAATTAGCATGAAAGAAATCCTCAGAGATCATTTATTCCAATTGCTGACACAATGTAGCTTTTCTAGAAGGGAGCAGTCTACGTGGCAGACCATCAGTAGTTTCTGCTGCAACGCTCTTGAGGCAAGGTACCTTTAAAGCAGTCTTTCCCAAAGTTGGCAGGAAAACTTTTCAAGACTTCAAAATGAATCTGCCTCTCTCTAACTTTTGCCCCATTTGTTGAACTGAAATAACCTAAAAAAGTCTTAAGTCTCCTCTTCTAGACACACAATAGCTTTCTAACTGCTGGAAAACAACCATCAAAGTTCCATAATCTTTTCTTCTCTAGACTAAACATCCTGTGATCACTCAATATTTCTATCTAGCCTGGTTTCCCTGTTACTCACCAGTCCAGTCTCCCACTTCCATAGGCTATTTTATCAAATATGACCTTCTTAGAGTGTTGTGTCTGCTCTTGATGAGATCTCGTTAGTGGGAATATTTTCTCCCTTGAGCTGTACATTATTGGACAATTAGTTAGCACTTGCAGATGGTTTGGGTGTAAGATCCCACCATGTCCTTCTGGCACTTAACAAGCATTTCAGGATACTGAGTGAAGGTTTAGGTTAATGCAAAAGTGCAGGATTTTTTTGAAAGTGAAAGTTATAGCTCTTTCCTATCCTGAACTTATGCTATTGAATTTTTGAAACTGAATGCAGGACTTTCTATTAATTCCTATTAATTTCAACATCTTGGTTTCAGCACAATGTTCTTATTTACCGATGTCAGTATTTCCTTCATTCAATTTATTAGCTTTCCATTTCTCACTCCCAGCTCTGTGTCTTTTAGATATTTAACAAGCATGCCTTACACATCTTTTCATTTGTCATTTATAAAGGAGTAGAAAAAGAAAGGGCCAAGGTAAGGTCTTTATTGTAAGTAATTTGACATGTTATGTACTGTCTAATTCCATTCCAAAATTGTTTTCAACTAGGTTATAAGTTTTTCAAGGGCAGGCATCATGTCATAGTCTTCTCATATTTGCAATAACAAAAAACACAAGTATTAAATAAATACCTGTCAAGTAAGTTATACAGGCCATGCCATTTTCATGTCACATGAAAACAGATAAATTCCAGGCTAAAAGAAGGTAAAGGGATTCTCATGATGCATTTATTGGAAGTTGATTCAAATTTAGGAACTTAACATTATCATTTTTGAAAATATTTAGTAACTGTCTCTTTGCATATATTGGTATATAGAATACTGTTGACCTTTGTAAGAACTTAAAATCTAAGTTTACCCTGGAGATTTTACTCAATTATGGGACAAATACAGATTTTTTAATAGGTTGGCCATAAAACAAAACAAAACAAACTACAACAACAAAAACCAAGAAGCTAATATGTCTGTATATAAAATACATGTATGGAAAAATGAATACTGTTAAATTAATTATGGAACTGTTAGGAGAGCTTTGTAATAATTCATCCACCAGGAGACCTCTGACTTGGGCCCCAGGAATCTTTCAGGCCAGAAAGTGTGCCATAGACTTGCTGAAGATCTAAATCACTGATGTAAAATTACTAATGCAAACTGGTCCTCAAAGGTAAGAAGCAAGGATTTTTATTTTTTAATTTTAAAAGGTATCATCCAACTCTCTTTTAAAGACCAGGCACAGGGAGTTCCCTGATGGTGTAGTGGCTTAAGGTTTCGGCGCTGGCGCTGTCAGCGCTGTGGCCTGGGTTCGAATCCCAGTCAGGGAGCTACCCACATACCAAAAAGAAAAAAAAAATACAAAAGACCAGGCACTAATTCTTGACCTCCAATAGATCATAGTTTAAAATCAACCAAGGTTAATATTTTAAGAGTTTCATGTTGATTATGATGATGCTTCAGCAGAGCAAGCTTATGGAGCCCAAAATAGCTGGACCATCATCAGTCAGGCAGTGTGCCTGACATCACCACAATTACTCAATATATTGTGGTCAAGATCATTTGTCCTTGGAGAATGCTCATTAGATACAAATCTGTTTTTCCAGGACGTATCACACATTAAGCTACAATACTTACTGCCTAGCAGGAGTTAGTTTATCAAATAAGAGTAAGATCATATAAAAACAGGGCAACAGAATTCAGTTAGCTGTGAGCATGGTCATAAATTTGTAATGCCAAGGTGTCAGCAGGGACTGAAATGTTAAGAAGGAAAACACACCATACACTGTTGTAAAGACTAATTCCTCTTTATCTTCTGAGGTGCTTAACCTTATTACAAAATATTTATAGTGCTCAGTTTTCTCATTTGCAAAATGATGAGGCAATAATAAAATAATAGTGCCTGCCACATAGCACTGTTGTGACAATAAATGGGACAATCCCTTTAAAATGTTTAGCACCTAGACAAGCACATATAGATACCATTTTGTTAGCTGTTTTTCCTGTCACTGTTACTCTTTGATGTCAACTGGTCCAACAGAACTTGTTGGAAGGCTCTGGGAAGCAGCCTCTGAAGGCCTTAGAGAACTACGAATCCCCTTGGCAAAAGACACAATATTGCCCAGGTTAGGCAAGCCTAGATGGAAAGATCCAATTATGTTTCTGAATATTAACCAGCCTAGAAGTCTGCTATGGTGGAGGCAGGTGATGTCACAGAAAGAGCTGGGCTTGGAGTTTGACCGATTCAAGTTTGAATCCTTGCTCTTGAACCTATTAGCTTTATTATTTTGGATAAATCATTTACTCCTTCCCAGTTAGGGTTTCTCCACTTACAAAATGACATTAATGATAAATCTCATTAGATTGTGAGGATTAAATGAGTCAGAACATATTAATGTCTAGCTGAAGGTTATTTAGAGAAACCCTAGGAACCCAGAGTCCCACAGTGGTGACTGAGACCCGTGTCTGGTATAGGAGGAGGTTGGGCTTTAGGACTAGTTCATAATCCCAGCTCTGACCAGGGCAGTTCTGTTTTTTATTCGTTTTCCATATTTGTGTTTTGTCGAAGATTTTGTCTCCCCATTGTTTTGTTTCCCATTGTTTACAAAAAAGTGTAAACCAATGGCCTGGCAAACATTATTTACCTAATAAGTTTTCAAGTTTACAAGGTTTAAATGAGATAATCCATAAAATGCCAAGCACAGTGGTTGTCATTTCATAAATTAAATAAATGCTTCATACTCTTCTTATTCTTTTGTTAAGTGCTTAGCTAACACTATACCTAAGATGATCATGCATCTGGTTTGCTTGGCACAGTTCTGGTTCACTCCTGTTCTGGAATAATTATTAATAAGCTATCTTTCACTCTCAGAATTGGTTTGGTTTGGATGACAAATTATTTGTTCACCCTAATTATGCCCCATGCTATATGGAAAAAAGTCATTCCTTATATTGCAAAAGTAATGTTGGCTATAGAGTTCTGACTGCTTTGTGCCCAAAGAATATAAATACTGTTTGGCCAGGCCAGAGAGGATTCATTCAGATACTGTCTTCTTAGAAATACCAGGTATCTCATATCCCATTACTTTGCGAACCACAAAAATCAATGTCGTTCCAGTCTCCATGCAGGGAAGCACGTAGCTGTGTTAGCTGGTGGTACACTCAAGTTAGAAGGGGAAAAATGTAGCTTTACTTCTTTGCTACTGGGGCGGGGGGATGTTTTGATAAAACAAAGCAAAACAAAACAAAAAAGCCAATCAGATGCCCAGGAGAGAGATTTGGTTTTTAACATGTTAAAATTGTGACCTTTTGTGACTATTAACTCACACATACAGAGAGCAACAGCCTTTCCTGCTGCACCACCCAGCCCGCATCCGGTCTAATTAGTAGACAGAAGGAATTCTGCAGCGGTGACTCACTCTGAGCTAACAATGGAACTTATGCTCCTTGGCTTTTTATTATTTTCAAATCTGGAATTCTTTTGGTAAAGTTTGTTACAAAAGGTGTGTATGTTAATGTGTCTCTTGAGTAAAACTCTGATAGCTTGGGCATGAGTCAAGCAAGGCTAATGTCTGCTGCTGTAAGTTGGATGCCTTGGAGAAAAGTTTTCTCCATGTCTTTATACAGATGTCATATTAAGGAGGGAAAACTTAAAAATGTTTTGACTAATTCTGACCAAGTATTTTGAATATAGACACTTTGTCTGAATAGCTGTTCCAAAGTAGGGCATAAAAGCCAGCATATGTTAAATGGTAATTTAATGCCTTAGCATATCTTGAGTTCTTCCCCCCCCCCCCCATCCCCAACCCCTCGAAAATTAGCCAATTTTCTTCTGAACACCCAGGTTAACACCCAATTAACTCCCAGCTGAGAAGAAGAAAAAGGTTGTCCTGGTAACCACTTGGGCGATTCAGTTAGCATTATTTGTTTTATAAGAGGACTTCTTGTTATGGTCTCAGGAACTGTGACATCAAGTAAATCCATATCAATTTCTGGGGCTTTAAGTGTCCTTAATATACATAAACTAAAATGTGTAATTCTTGATCATCAAATGAGATCTTTTAAGTTCACTAATTAAGGGATTGCTGTGATTCGTTAGGAATGAAGAAAGATATAGATAAATGTAAATCTAGGGTTGATAAAAATTATATCAACCAGTTGAAATTTGAGTTTTGAATTATTTTAAATGAGTTTTGGAAACAAAGAATATTTTTGGGAAACATATTAGCCTAGGAAACTGATGATATATATCCTCCTCTTAGATTATTGTAGTCAAAAAAAAAAAGACAAAGTCATCTAACTAAGTGATTAATCAAAACATTTAAACAATGATATGACGCACACTGGAAGCATTTTTCTATCCTGTCTGGGAAGCTACAAGTAAGGTCTTTGGATGTCATTCTAATTTAAGGCTTCCAAGGTAAGAATGTACAAAGACAACAGCAGATTTTACCACTGACTCTTAAACAGGAGGATTTGACATATTATTTCCTGTTTCTGGAGAATCAAAAAAAAGAGAGAGAAAAGAAAAAGGCCTTAGAAACATATAGAATTTTATGTGTTTCATTTCCAAAATTCTGTTTTCAAGTTCTTCGGTGTTCAGAGGTGCCAAATGGGATTAAAAGAAATATGATGAGGAAAAAGTTAACAGAGGTCAACCCACAATAGAACATGGTCCTTTTGTCCTTGCCTAGATGTCTTTTGATGGTCACATATTGCTCTTAGTCATTCTCTTACAACATCCATGTGCATGTGAGCAATTTCTGAGTTTCCTGGGTCATTTCATTCTTACGGATTTTTTTTTTTTAAAGGGACAGTTGCATCTCTCATCATACTCAGTGTGTAAATGACCTTCTGTCACTATCTCACACTGTGAAACCTTGGCATACCACATGCCTAAATAAATCTCTTGTAGCAGGAGCTAAATATGGTGAAAGCTTGGTTTAGTTTCAGTAGCAACTGGAATTCTTAATTAGGTGCTACAGTCACAGCAGGTTAGTGATATTTAAAATTAGAAGATTTAAGCAAAATATTTAAAGGCTTTCTAAGTACAAAACCATGATTACAATGTGTCCAGTTTAGTACTAATATTATGGGTCCTTTCTTTTCACCTTAATTTTTGAAAATTGTTGACCTATGTATATGTGATAGTCTTCCATGAACAGGAAAACGTGATTGAGCAAAATATCCCTTTTCACAACCATGCTGGCCAGTAGAGGTTTATCATGCTTATCATCATCATCATAAGTAATCTAAACTGAAACCATCAGAGATAAACAATTTTCCCTAGTTTATACAGCAGCTAGTTCAGGGTCATTGTCAAAGGCATGATTAGAATGTGAACTTCCTCTTTATTAATCTTGTGCTTAACCCACTTAGGTCTCCCACTCCAGAAAACAATAGCCTTTCGGGAAGCCAACAAAGCCAGAATTTAGCCTATCTCATTTCAGCTAAATTGAAAGTTCAGTGCAGAGTATTAAAAAAAAAGTCAAAATTTGTTATGTGACTCTGGATACATCATTTATTATTTTTAGGGCTTGGATTTCTCCTGAAGAATGAGGAATGTGTACAATTTTCTTAAGGCCAGATTTTTAAATTTCCTACCTTTCCTCCTAAGTGTTTGGCAAATGTTATGATTGTTATTGCCATTCCAGTGTTCTTTAGTAAAAACAAAGGTTCATAGACTCAAAGAATGTAACAGCAGGAGATTTCAGAGAGCCAGTCAATCACCTTCTAATCATTGAATCCAAGGACAGAAAGGGCATGTTACTGGACAGGCCCTTGAATTCACTTGTGCCCCCAGCATTATCAGTTGGCCAAATAAACACACGTATATATGCATCACTAATTACTGTGAGTCACCGAATAAAAAATAATTTATATATAAGCATTATGGATTTCAAAATTCAACTATTATGTTGAAGTCCATGAAATACTTTAGTGTTAAAAAAAGCATCCTAATACCAGAAGAGGTTGGGAGACCACTAATATGTCCTACCTCTCTTTTTGCAAGTGTATACTTAGGGGCCTAGGGTATACAAGTGATCATACAAGAAATTAGGGGCAGAACCAGGATTAGCAATAAGCTCCTTGACATCGAGTCCATCCATTTCTGGTGCCTCATTCATGCTCTAGTGGTAGCCTGCTTACCTGTCCCACCAGCGAGTGCTCAGATCCAATTGCCTGCTACCCACTTAATCTTTTAATTAAAAATGAACATTATGAAAAATGAAGTAATGATCCATTAATGCACTTCTAAATAAAACACTTATGGGTGCCTTGTACTGAATTTGAACTCGTACTTGGAAAAAAAGGAAATCCTATTTTAGTTCAATGTACTTTCAAAAATATTATGAAAAGAAGAATCCCAGATTCATGAATCTGCAGTGAGAACTGTAGCATCTATCAACAGAAGTTGCCCTACTGGAGAATGAGAAATTCACCAAATGGCTTTGTCATTGTTGTTACATTGGTAATATCCATTCAGCATAGCACACTCATCTCTATCCAGACTCTTTGAATTTATTGTTAAAATGCAGATTTGTGATTTGGTACAAATTACTTGTTTTTGCCATGTTAGATAACAGCAATCAGATACTGTAATTTTTTAAATCAGGATTTTGATCCTGCCCAATGCTCAAACCCTTGACTTAGTCAAGGAACAAGCCCCATTTCAAGTATCCAAATCACGGCCCTGTCTCTTTCTTGGTTCTTAGCCATGCTTTGGGCTTCTCGGAGGAGGCAGTGTGGGGGCAGAATATGCAGCCTTGGATCGCTTGGATCAGAGACCATTGTTAAAGTGGGTCTGAGCCTGTGGAGCTTGTACTCTGCAGAGTGTAAAGTATCAGTTCTCTGATATATTGGCTCCATCTTTTGTATCCCTTATTAGCTTCAGCTGGATGCTTCCAGTTAGTCCCACCCTTTCCTTTCTCCTATTTAATAGTCCCAATCAGGCTGACATTCCTATTCCATCAAATTCTTGAAAAAATAATTTATATTTGTCATTTTACAAATTTGTTTTCTTTCATTTAGTTATTCTTTGAGGAAAGTTTTGTGTGTCAAATAAATGTGGAAGAGTGCTTAAAAGAAGTTAAATGGGTTTCTAGGTTAGGGGACTTTTCAGATTCTTTATTGCATTAACACTTATTGTAAATACCCAAGTGAATCTGTTTTTTTTTTTGTTGTTGTTTTGGTCTTTTTTTGCCTGAATACAATCTAAGAGAGTTTGGGACTCAGCAGGCCCTCACAGTTTAATTGATAATTAAACTGTGACCTGAGAAACATAGTCTAGAAAAGTCTATTAAGGAATCCATCTTTCTATACCCAGGTGCCTGATACATGCTTCATATATAGGTGTTAAGTAAATGTTTGTTGAATGAAGAAATATATACATCATTCAGAAACACCATTCTGAGCAGATATCTTGGGTGCCTGTTTCACAGGACACAGTATTCAGGCCCATCTACAACACCCATCTTAAAAACAACACCCTAAGGCTGCTCTGGCTTCATGGGCTTGTGACCTGTGCAGTTATATATTCCGCCCCTGCCCTACCATGCTGAGAAGAACCCTGCAGTTAAGTTAATGTTCTGTGGTCACTGTCTTGAAATATTTAATAGTTTTTTTTAAAAAGCCTACACATTTTCATTTTGTATTGAGCCTCACAAATGAAGTAGCTGATCTTCATGAGGCATCCCTTGCTAATGACCCTCTGCTCCCTGTCTGTGCCCCTCCCCTTCCCAGTTCCCTGGAGTTATCTTACCAGTCTTCTTGACTGCAGAGCCTCAGGTACACACAGCTTCTGGAGAGTTTTCTTCAATTCTCCTTCATTAAAACCTATGTTCTAAATATATTTAGACAATGCAGGGAGTTACACCCTCTCTAGCTACCAGGCTGGAAAGGATAGAGCATCTTGTTTACTTTAAAGCAGTAATAGGGAGTTCCCTGGTGGTGTAGTGGCTTAAGGCTTCAGCGCTGGCACTGTCAGTGCTGCGGCCTGGGTTCAATTCCCAGCCAGGGAGCTACCCACATACCAAAAAGCAAAAAAAATAAAAAAAATAAAAAATAAAGCGGTAATAGCCGAGAAGACATAAAGTGTTACCCTTAGCTCCCATCTCTCTAGGTTCAACAAACTTTAAAAATGGTTGATTCTTTTAGCTAATGATTGGCTCTCTAATAGTAACATTTTAGATATTCACACAGATATTTTCGGCATCCTCCATAGATAGATATTTTGGCATGAGGTAACTTTCTTATATCCCTCAAATCATACTCTTACAGCAACTGTGGATGATATCACTCTATTCATGAAACAGCTCTCATTCATATTAAACATTGTTTTAAAAAATATGGAGTTGTTGATTTTTTTTTTTTTTCTTTTTGGTATGTGGGTAGCTCCCTAACTGGGAATTGAACCCAGGCCGCAGCGCTGACAGTGCCAACGCTGAAGCCTTAAAGCCACTACACCATCAGAGAACTCCTGGAGTTGTTGATTTTTTAAAAATTATTGAAAAAATATGTTTTTGTCAAGCAGTTTTACGATAAACATATTCAAAAGCCTGTTTACTTTTATCTACAACTGTTGGATTCCAAAGAAGTCTATTTTGCCATTTTCTATGCTCCATGTCCTAGGGTTAATTGCTGGATATCTTCAATTCTGTGTTTCCACATTTAAAAAAACATCAAGCCAAAGAATACCTTTTCTCCTACTTGTAGGTTCACTTTGGGAGTTAAAGGAGAGATGTGCTTTGAAGACCATGTAAAGAGGTCATAAACAAATACACTTCTGAAACAGTGAACTGAAGACAGATTGAGAATTGAAGGCAAGGACAACCACGGAGCGCAGGTTGGGGACAAGGTTTGAAGAACTGATAAAGAATGATAAGCTGTAAGAGCAGAAAGATGAACATCTGAATTTTCTGTGGCCAGTTTTCCCTTTACCAGCATAAGTTAAGAACATCAATGGCAACAGTCAGCTACAAGTTGGAATTTTAAAAATGAAGTGTGACAGGAAAAAGTTGAACCGAAGCAAGAAGCAAGAAGATGGAGGAAAAATTGTTGAATGAGGTGAAGGAAAGGAGGAAGGTTTTCTGTATTGCTTTTCATAGTTAACTGGGGGAGAGTACACAACAGTAGGAAGAGACAAGAAAAGTTAAATTGATGCTGATCATGTGAAGAAAGAAAGGAAGGAAAAGGAAAAAACCTTGTAAGAAATGTTTTAAGGAAAACTTTTGTTTCATAAACAACAGCTATTCAGGAAGAATTTATGTAGAAGGGATCTTGATTAATAAATCAGCATGATTTCAAGACACATATTGGCAGTAATTCAAATCCCAGGGGTAGGGAGCCCATAGGCTTCAGATCAGCTGAAAAGTTGGCTATGTTTTGAAGATCCTATCAAGAGTAAAAGGGCAAGCCTTGTGGGAAGACCTTGGTGGTGATGGAAGGCCAAGGCTAAATTTTCTGACCATTTGCTCTAGGAAGGAAGAAGCAGAGAGAGGAGGCATTGTGATATGGTTTTAAAAAATGTGTTTGTGATTCCATTCTAAGTTACAGGACAATTTGGTAGACTTGATAGGATAATGTGAGTGTGAAGTACAAACCGAGGTGGAGGTCAGGTTACAAAAGCAATTGGGGGAGTTGGGGGATGGGAGGGTAAACAGTCAAGATTAAGAGTAACAAAAGCCCCCTCCCAAATGAGCAAACCAAGCCCATTATATTTTAGGATCCAGATAGGGACAGAGCAGGTGGTGGAGGCCAACTTGGTTCAGAGTCAGTTTAGATCCATGCAGGTATCTATTAATAGCATTCATGGAGTTCCAGCATTAGCCAGTAGGAAAGCAGCCTACAGGGATGTGAACTAGAATCCTTGAGGGATTTGGGGTCTCATGCAGGAGGCTTGTCACAGAAGCACACAGCAGGAGAGATCAAGATCATTTCAGGAGCATTTCCAGCTGACTGGGTACTGTCCCTCACTCTTAGATGCAGGGACCCTTTCTAAGTGGTGGTATTATAGATCTTAGAGTCTGACATGAAGCAACTGGATCCTATTACAGCTGGGGTAAACAGTACTGGATGGAAGGCAAGGGGGCTTCAGGAGACTATGACAGTAATTTTAAGAGGAGGAAGAGAGATAATTGGAGCTAATCTTCTTATGTACAAAAAGAAAACATTTGTAGAAGCAGTTATATGCTTATGAAAAGGTGGAAGTGGGAGGGAGGGTAGATAGAAAAAGAGAAAGAAACCTAGGCTGAATGTTCTACTAAGTAGGTCTATGGTGTAATCTCATCTTAATGTCACTGCAACACTGTGTGGGTATAGATTATCAGTTCCAATGTACAGATGTGTGTTCAGGTTTCTTGCTATAGATATTGATAGTAACTGTGGCTAAACTTGTATGCATACTTATGTTAAAAGCACTTTGTAGATTCTCTCTAAATCCTTACAACAAATATATGAAGTAGATATTATTATTATTTCCATTTTCCAAATGAACAAAACCAAGGCATAGAGAAGTCCTGTAACATTCCCAAAGCTAGGCGATCAGAAAATGCTGTGAATAAGGTTGCAAACCCAGGCAATTTGTGTCCAGCACCCAGCATCTTAACCGCAATGATGAATAGCTTCTGCTAAGCCAAAGTTAAAGGAAAGACAGAGGGAAGACACAAAGACTTAGAAATTATTATTTAAAAGAAGACAAGGACAGATAGGGAAGGGGAGGGAAAGCCTCATCCAGAAAGGGGGATTTGATTCCTTATGAAAATTTAGAGATAGGAGAAGTTTTATTGATAATTTTAATAATAATGAAGATAATAACACAATAAACATTTATCGAAGACTTACTGTGAACACACTCTGTTTTAAGTGCTTTATATATACAGTAGACTCTCAGTTAACTGGAAATCAAGCAACTGGCCCTATCAAGCAACTGGCAAAAAAATCATATAAATAATACTTCAAATATAAATTAAAATAAAACCTTGGTATGTTATACAGCCGCACATTATGCAAAAGCTGACTTTGCATGAGAGGTGTAGGGCCTCAAAGCAAGCTGATGTTCATTCATTTTTCAAGAAAGTGGCACATAAGTTTGCTAGGACAGCATCATCTACTGATGCAGATCCCAAAGCAACCACATCCATTTCTCCTGATCCTGTCCTCGCTGTATCATCAAATTCTGATGATCCTCATGCAATGTTTATCCAATAAACTCTCTACTCCTACTGTAACAGTTGTGTGTATGTGCATGTTTTTTCCTAAGTTACTTGAAACTGAAAAAATTATGTTAGTGAAGTTCATGAAATTGAAAAGTTTATTGAAGACCAGTTAACTAAAATTTTGTATGGCGTTCACAAAGCTGTTTTTATAATAAAACTGTGTTATATCAAGTTTGTCTTTATTTGTCTTAATTTGTTTTTAATTATTGTATTTCAATGTTAATATCAAGGAAATACAGAGTTTATGGTATGGTATGGTATAGTATAGGGTATAGTATTAGACCTATTTTCAATAGAAACTCTCAAGCAACCAGAAACTACACTTATCTCCCATGTACCAATCCCCATGGGCACCAGTTAACTGAGATTCATTCTCTCACTGACTTTTCAGAACCATCCTTTTGTCTCTTATTAAAATCCGAGGACCTAGCACATAGTAGCTGCTCAATAAATATTTATTGACTGAATCTTTAAAGGTGACTATAGTTTTACTTTTAGAATATTCTAGATCATAAAGCAAAATCCCACTTGTTTTTATTACCTCACAGCATTTATCTTTGCCTAAAATTATCCTGTTTATTTCTTAGCTTATTACTCTTTGTTACCATTTAAACTCTAGAATAGCAGAGTCTTAATCATTTTGGTTATTGTTGTACTTTCAGCATCTAAAACAATGCCTTGGGCATGGGAAGTGGTTAATAATTATTTGCTGTGAAGATGCAACAGAATGGCACCTTGAGAGGGACCTCTAAAAAACTCCTTTGGAGATTACAACTAATAAGACAACTATACCTCAACCAAGGACCCTCTACACAATGCACAATCACAGCTAAGAAATCCACTCATCACATTAAGGTAACTGCAGGCAGGCGAGTGTTAACAAAGGAGAAATAAAAATAAGAACGGGGATGTGGTCGTGCGTGGGTCCCTGTTTGGAACACTACTGCTGTGGGAGGAAAGAGGAAGAAGGTGGTGGAAGAGCATTCTGGGCCTCACTTGGTCCATGGGACAGAGGAAAGGGGGCTCACAGGAGGGACATGAGATACGGCAACCACCTCACTTTGGAAGTGCAGACTGGTCCTCAAAATGGACTTCACTCCAGTTCCCAGAGGAGGGGGAGCGACTGGGCGATGAGGAGCCACAGCGCTAATGCTCCAGCTGAGAAGGAACAGGAGAGAAGGCTGCATGCATGCATTTCTTGATCCACAACCAGGACGATCTGAGAGACCAGCATACAGGACTGATCCTAAGACTCAGGGCAGAACCTACATGTGGGGCAAACCAAGAACAGAAAGATGCAATCACCCAAACTCCCTGCACAGCTTCCAGATCCACAGGAAGAAAACAAAGCTGCAAACACCACTTCCCCACAGACCTCTGCCCTCCCAGTATCAACAGTGAACACGAAATAAATTATAGCTGGGAGGTCCAGAGAGGCTGCCAATATGAGAGACCAGAGAATTAAAGAGATGGGGACAGATGACCCATTAGAAACAGAGCTCAAACTGATGATTATAAAAATGCTTAGAAAACGGAATGATAATTTCAACAAAGAGGTAGCAAGCATTAAAGAAGAATTACAACCATTATAAAGGACCAGAGAGAGATAATAACTACATTAACTGAAATGAAAAATGGAATAAAAGTCATCAACCTAGATAAAATAGAAGTGCAAAGCAGTGACTTGCAGGAAAAGCCAGCAGAAAACACCCATTTAGGACACACAGATTTGAGAATCCAGAAAAATGAGGATGGTTTGAGATTCCTCTGGAACAATTTTAAGCAGAAGAATATCACAATCACAGGTGTTCCTGAGGGGACAGAGGAAAAGCACGGGATCAATAAATTATTTGAAGGAATAATCACTGAAAATTTTCCTAACTTGGTGAAGGAAATAGACATACAAGTCCAGGATGTACAGAGATTCCCAAACAAGATGATCCAAAACAAGAACACATCAAGACACATCATAATTAAAATGGCAAAAGTTAAAGAAAAAGAGAAAATTCTAAAATCAGCAAGAGAACTGCAAGTAGTAACTTATAAGGGGACACCCATTCTATACTCAGTCGATTTCTAACCAGAAACTTTACAAGCCAGAAAGGATTGGCAGAAAATATTCAATGTGATGAAAACCAAGGATGTACAACCAAGAATAATGTGTCCAGCAAGGTTAGCATTCAAAATTGAAGGACAGATAAAGAGCTTCTCAAGTAAGGAAAAGTTTAAAGGAATACATTACCACCAAACCAGTATTACTAAGAATGTTAGAGGGATTTCTTTAAGATGGGAGGAGGGATGGGAGAGTGGGTAAAATAAGGGAAAGGGATGGAAAAATTTAGTTTGATAGTTAACAGAAAATCAAAAACAAAAAAGAAACAAAACTCATGGACAAGGTCAAGAATGAAATAGTTACCTGAGGGTGAGTGGGGAGGAGGCTGGGGGAGAAGGGACAGGGACACAAATACATGGTGATGGAAAGAGAACTGACTCTGGGTGAGGAACACATAATACAACACATAGAAGATGTAATGTAGAATTGTACACCTGGGACCTATGTAATTTTTACTAATCAATGTCACCCCAATAAATTAAAATAAATAAATACATATTCACTGTATGGGTGGAAGAAGAGAACCCAGTATTTTAGCCTATTAGAACAACTTTTCTTCTGTTATAACACACTGAATTACAGAACAGAGAGATGAGCTGTTCATGTACTGATATGCATATTTGTCTGTGTGCCTGTTCTCAAGGAGCACTTATACAGTTTTTCTATCACTGACTCAATTGTTCATTTACCTAAGTAGACTTAGTTGTGGAGAAAGTAAAAGAGAAATTTCTCATTCTGTTTTCAACATGTAATCAGAGATATCACAAAGGTGATCAAATGATCTCTGTATAAAAAAAATGAGTCTTTCACTTTACACCCTCTAGGATGGCTACTATTAAAAAAAAAAACTCAAAAAGAAAACAACAAATGTTGGCGAGGGTGTGGAGAAGTTGGAATCCCTGTGTACCACTATGTAAAACAATATAGAATTCCTAAAAGAATTAAAAACATAATTACTATATGATCCAGCAATCTCATTTCTGGGTATATAACCAAAAGAATCTCAAACAGCTATTTGTAGTGTTGTTCATAGCAGCATTATCACAATGGCCAAAACGTGGAAGCAACCCAAGCATCCATTGATATATGAATGGGTAAATAATATGGTATATGAGTATACATACAATGGAATATTATTTAGCATTAAAAAGAAAGGGAATTATGATACAACATAGATGAATCTTGAAGATATTATAGTAAGTGAAATAGTCCAGTGACAAATGGACAAGTACTTTGTGATTTCACTTACATGAGGTGTCTAGAATAGTCAAATTCACAGAATCAGACAACGAATGGTGTTTGCCAGCAGGTAAATAAAGGGAGGAATGGGGCTTGTTTGTTTAATGGGTACAAAGTTTTTCAAGTTAAAAGATTTCTGGAGATGGGTTGTACAACAAGGTGGATGACTTAACGTTACTTAACTGTATTCTTAAAAATGGTTAAGATGGAAAAATTTTTATGTGCATTTTTCAGATTTAAAAAGAGTAGATTAAAAAAACAATAACTCTTGGTAGTATGACATATGCCTCATTTTAAAGGATCAAGATCCTAAAGTGACTGATTCAGTTAAGTCAAATGAAAATGCCAAGTACATAGAAGGGTGTAAGTAAGGGTTTAATAAGACTAAAAACTACATCAGAGGCAAGGAAGGATGAGCATGAGGTCTTGGTTTTTGGCTCGTGAGGGTCAGTTTTGCAAATAACACTTACTTTAATTACTTTTTAATGTAATGTATACTCTTAAGCACCTCACAAGTCACTGTAGAGATTTAGGACTTTGGGATCTGTGATGTTTACAAAGTCGGGCTGATCAGAACAGGTTTGTGACTGATAACACTGCTCTGAAGTCTCTATGACACAATCCTGCAGACACTCACCTGTCTACACGAAGCTGGCAGACAATGCTTAACACATCTACAACTCCTTCTTCTTTCAACTGTCGACAGCCAATGGACGTAGCAATAAAACACCCCGTTCTACCTATCCCTGCACTGAAAAGAAAGGACAGAGGATAACAAGGTGGAAGAAAAACAGTAAAGGTATAATATATTATTTTAAGAAGGTACTTTTAAATTTGAACCAACAGTAAGGATTAACTACAGCAGAAACAGCAACAATTCTTATGGATTGAGTATTACGACCGGGGCCCTGTGCGAAGTGCTTAAATGACATTCTTTCCTTTAGTTATATGCAGTAGGATGAGAGGGGTGGAAGGAGGTGACAGGTGGGGAGGATAGTGAAAAAGGCTTTATAACTGTTCTAAGAAGAATAATTAGAGCCTGGATTTAGGTAAGGTATGGGCGCTAGAAATACGGGGAAAGGCTTAGATACATAACACATGTGAGTCTGGAGGACTGAAGTTGAACAGTCAGAAAAGCAAAGTCAGGTGGGTTGGGGGTGTGGGTGAAAAAGGTGAAGAGATTAAAAAGTATGAACTGGTAGTTACAAAACAGTCGTGGGGATGTAAAGTACAGCATAGAGAATATAGTCAATAATGGTGCAACAACTATGTGTAGTATCAGATGGGTACTAGATTAATTGGGTGAGTCACAGCATAAATTATAAAACTGTCTACCATGCTGTATACCTGAAATTATCAATAGTATAAAATAATATTGACTGTCAACTGTAACTGAAAAAAAATTGAAATACAAAAGAAATGCAAAAAATCAACATGACTAGGTCTGGAGAACTGGAAGAATGGTAGTCTCGAGACAAAGGGGAAATTCTGGAATGAGAGAACTGATTTGAGGGAGAGAGAGGGCAGTTTTGTCTTGGATATACTGATGTTGAAGATTCTAGTGCATAACTGAAGATTCAATTCAGTTTAGGACAGAGGAGGTGGCTAGAGGCACAGATTTCAAGTCATTTACATTTAGGTGATTGAATAGAAATACTATCTGCCGAGAAGGTTTACACCTTCATCTATCTTAGAGAGTATGTCATCAACCTAAGGAGCTCTACTAGATAGATAGATAAATATAGATCTCTCCCTCTGACTCTGTTAGTGATTTCAACCACTAATAGTTTTTATGTAAATTTCTCTCAAATCTACATTTAAATTCTCTAAGTTTCTCCTAAAGTCTAGATTGGCATTCAGTCTCCTAGTTGGAATTCTTGATGTTACTATTTTGCATTTGCTTTTAGTTCAATGTATCTAAAACAGAATCAATTATCTTTTCCCTCAGTGGCATTACTAATCATCCACAAGTTTCTCAGCTCAGAAATCTTGAAGCCATCTTCAACATCTCCCCTTCTTTCACCTCCCACATCCAATCTGTTACCAATTCTTATATTTTCCACCTCTCCTGAAATTTTCGGATCCATGCTTTCCTTTCTACAGAATGTTTTCACATTTTTGACATCTCCTTACTTCATGATTAGCAATGATCTTTGGTTTCCAAGTCCTGAACTAGTGCACGACACACACATTTGCTGGGGACCAGATCATATTACTTTCCACTCAAAACTGTAGATGGCTCCCAATAGTTGTAGCACAACATCTAAGCTCCTTACCATAACATTTGTGACCTTGAATAATATAGATATGACTTTTAAGCTTTTTGTCTTTTTACTGTCCTCCTTGCATGCTTTGTGTTGTATTTTTTCAATTACATGAATCATTGCCAAAAAATGCCTTTTATTTTCTAATTTTCCTTTCTGTGTTAATGATATTTCTTCAGTCAGTATGCCATCCATACCACCTTTAAAAACTACAAATACTGGTCATTTAAAAAAGATTTTTATTAAAATATAGCTAACATATATTATGTTAGTTTTAAGTGAATACCATAGTTACTAAACATTTATATACCTAAAAAAGTGATCACTGTGATAAGTTCAGCAACCATCTGACACTGTACTGTTATCACAATATTATTAATTATATTCCCTATGCTGTACATTATATCTCCATGACTTATTTATTTATACTTGGAAATTTGAACTATTAATTGTCCTTCCCCTTTCCCTCCCCCTTTTTAATTTTTCAATTACAGTTGACATTCAATATTATTTTATATTACTTTAAGATGCACAGCATAGTAGCTAGACACTTACATAATTTCAGAAGTGATCCCCCTGACGAGTCTAGTCATAGTTATTACCATATTATTGACTGTATTCCCTATGCTTTACTTTACATCCACATGACTATCTTGTAACTTCCAATTTGTATTTCTCAATACCTTCACATTTTTGTCCTTGTCCCCAGTTTCTCTCCCATTCATCACCCTGATAAATCAAGTATCCATCTGATGCCATACACAGTTATTAAAATATTATGGAGTATATTCCTTATGCTATATTCTACAAACCCATGACTACTGTGCAACAACCAATTTTATTTCTTTTTGTTTGTTTGTTTGTTTGTTTTTTTGTTGTTTTTTTTTTGTTTTTTTTTTTTTGTATGTGGGTAGTTCCCTGGCCGGGAATCGAACCCAGGCCGCAGCACTGACAGCGCCAGTGCAGAAGCCTTAAGCCGCTACACCACCAGGGAACTCCCCAATTTTATTTCTTAATCCCTTCCCTTCTTTCACCCACCCCTCAAATCTCCCTCTCATCTGGCAACCATCAAAATGTTCTCTGTATTTATGAGTTTATTTCTGTTTTGTTTGTTTATTTTGTTCTTTAAATTTTTTTTAAGTTTTTTTTTTAGAGGTGAAACAAAGAGATAGTTTAGTGAAGAGAAAGTACACTCCAAAGAGGTAGGAGTGGGCTTGAGCAAGGAAAGTGGCTCAGGAGCCTCATTTTGTTCTTAGATTCCACATATAAGCAAAATCATTTTGCATCTGTCTTTCTCTGCCTGACATACTCCACTAAGCACAGCACCCTCCAGGTCTAGCCACGCTGCCACAGATGTCAAGAACCCATTCCCTTCTTGGCTGAGCAATATTCCACCTATTTTTTATCCATTTTTCAACATTGGTCATTTTTTATGATCCTGTTCAACATTATTCTAACTTTTAGAGGCTCTCTTTAATCCTCCTAGTTGGAATTAATATCTTCCCTCCTGGCACTTAAATAGCATTTATTTATTCTATTTGGAACTTGTTTCTGCTGAATGTAAGTGCAAAGAAATTCAGTGGTAGAATGGATCCCTTTTAGTTGAAGTGTCTATAGAGAGTTTGTTTCATTAAAGGGATAGGACTTGAACTATATCTTATGAATGGTGGGCATTTTGATTAACATGAATGAGATAGAATAGTCCATGTGCATGAGAGGGTATAAGGAAAGAATTACTGTAGAATAGGATATATGATATGTGACAATAAGTAGACTAGCTTGGCCTAAAGTGAAAGTTGTTTTAGAGAAACAGTGGAAAAGTAAGATTGGGAAGGTATACTGGGGCCTATAAAAGATCTTCTGTTAAAAGCGAAGCAGTTTAAACTTTAACCTCTAAAACAGTGATACTTTTTTTGGGGGGTGGAATTTGATGGAAACTATAAACTTTCACTCCCCAGAAAAATTCACATAACTTTATGTACTCAAATTTGTTCAAGTAACTTCAAGGAGTTCAGCAACCCCTGTTAGCTCATCCATGACATAGTTAGGTTATCAAGAGTCAAGGTTAAGAACGTTCACTCTAGGCAATGGGAACCACTGAGAAGATTTGAACAGGGACTCCATATGATGAAGGAGGGTTTTAGGAGCATCATCCAAGAGAAATGCATTGAGGAGGCCATAGTTGGATGGCAGCATGGCGAAGAGGGCTGTGTGTATGCAATTAGCTGGCTACTTCTAAAATACATGGATGAGGTCATAAGGGCCTGAACTTGGGTTGTTGGACAGGAAGTGATGATTATGGGATAAAGTTTGAAGGGAAAGCCAACTTGGTGACTGATTAGATACTGAAGCTGCAATTGAGAGAAGGGCCAAAGAAAACTAGTGATGTTAGACGTTGAGTGCCTAGAATAAAAGATGGTCTCATTCTTAGAAATGGTAATCAGAAGGGGAGCTGATTTTATGGAGGATGTGGCTAGTTCATTTTAGATATTCTGAGTGCTTTATGATTTTGGGGTGGTTCCAGCCCTAAAGTTTGGACAAGTTTGTTTTTTCTTTGGCCCCCACGCTAAGTTTAGGAAAAGGTCTACTGCTAGAAACTGGATAATGATGCCTTTGGATAAATAAGACATATAGTAAATTTTACTCTCAACTAAACCACAAAGGTTCATATAATAAGAAAGCTAAAATTATCATCTAAAATAATTTATTCTATCAATTAAAGATATTATCAAAATCTCCCTTACAAGACTTTAGTTATACAAAACAACCCAAATTACAGTATTTTGAGAAAATACGGAGTGTAAATAACTGATTACCTAAATAACTTTTAAAATATTTGCTTTCATTTGGGCACATTAAAAGAAAAACAAAGAAGATGATGTGTAAGTTATGAGAGGAGAGCTTTAAGCCAGACATTAGGGAAGGGAACTACCATGGACATCTGTTGCTTTTGCTGGCCTAACCTCCAGTAACTCATGCTCTGATAATAGCACTTTGTTTTCCTTTTAGAAAACTACCACTTGCCCACCTCCTAGTTCATAATTTATTCCCATCTATTTTTAATTAAATAACTTTTACAATAGTTAGCTGGGTTTTTACCAAATTTGAAATAATAATGTTACCAAGACACAATTCAAGTGTAGCTCAGAAACAACAAAAAAGCCACTGATAATAAACAAATCGTATTTGTCATTCCTAGTGTATAATGGACTGACAAGGCTAAAGAATAAAAATAAGTTTCAAGGTAGAAGATTAAAAAAGGTCTCTGGTTCCCTGAGCCATTTATTAAGAAGTGATATTTCCTCTATTGTGTAATTATTAATATTTGCTGAAGTGCCCGACCTAATATTGTCACTGTAAATATCATCTTGATCAAGACTCAAATATTATTAATAGAAAGTTAATCAATGTCAGTAAATATTTCATTTATTGACAATGTCACAACCAGGAAACAAAACCTAACTTCTATGTGCTCTATAACTTTATAAAAGATGGACAGTTTGCTTAGGCAGAAAAAACAATTCATGCCTTACCTGCAGTGTACAACCACAGGCCCTCGGCCTGCAGAAGCAAGTCTGTCTTCTTCTACATCCAGCATGAGCTGTAGAAGGGGTTGGGCACTGTCTGGTGTCTTGTGATCTGGCCATGAGGTGTACCAGTAATGTTTCACATGTTGAATGTGACTTCCTTGCTGAAAATAGAAACAGCCACCAAATATCTTATTTACTTGTATAGACATCATCTAAACCACAATACCGCATGCTTTCTATCATTCCTATCTTGCTGGCAACTTACTCTAGGTAGGAAAACATTTAGGAGATTTTTGAAGAACAACCCTTTGCCTTGAGAAAACTTTACTGTAAATATCCTGATATGAAATTTTGACAGTCTTGCCTTTATTAGGTAAGAATATCTATACTATATTTAGTATAGAAGGTATAATTATGCTAAATATTACATTTGTAATTTATTACAATAAACAAAATGGTAGATAAAAATCGAGCCAAGAAAGAATTGGGATATTGTGTGTTCCCTGCACTTTGAACATTCCTGAGAGGTTATTATAAGCATATAACATATATATAAACACTTAATTATTTTTTAAACACTTAATTTTATATTCAGTCACTCAAATATTTCTACACTCATCCTAAATTCCAGTTTGTAACAGCAGTGAGAAATTCAAGTAGTAAAGAAGCTACGAGGGTCACTAGATTAGAAACACTTTCAACAGGGGCCCATGCATATCATCTCAAAACTCAGTACTTAGTTGGAGGCCTGGCATGGGCGAGGTGCTTGACAACACGTGTTAGAAAACAGATGTTGGTAATTGCCTTCCTTTCTCTATTCCCATTGAAAACCATCCAAACAGCTTTGTCTCTACTGTCTCTCTGTTATGATTATGTCCCAGCAGTGAGGCTCTAGATAGGACTGAAATCTTTGAGATGATGGTTCTCTAGAAACAAAAACAATATTATGGCAACGTTCTTCAGCATCTGCTGCCCATAAGCTAAATAAGGTAACTCTTCTGATGTAATCTGGTCCGGGGAAAGTCCCTGTAAATTACTGTAATTCCAAGTTTTGGCAGATCTCATCAACACTTCAGGCTTGTCTTGCCTCCCACAGCCACCCACAAACACAGATTTTCTCTTTCACAGTTTCCAGGCCTTACTTAAAGCTGCTTAGGCCAAAGTGATGGTAACAAAAAAAATCTTGGTAAAGCCTTCCAGAGCAAGCCTTTAGTCAAAGGCATTCAAAAGGTTAAATCAAGAGATCTTATACTTACGTAAATTTGAAGATCATAACATTCTACTTAGTGAATTTCCTGAATATCTACTTATTTAATTTATTTATTCCACATACTAATATTATAGTAGCTGACCACAAAGAAATACATGAGGGTATGATTATAATTTCTCTTTGATCTTGACATTATTAGTTTAAAAAGAATCTGTAGTACTTAATGAGGGTACATAATTTCAAACTAGACATATAGTCCTCTATCATCATCTGCTTTGTAGGTAACTATAGCTACATAATCTTACCTTTAAGACAAGGTTTCGAACAGTGTAGTTATCACATTCATTTACATTGATAACCAGAACCTCCACTTTTCCATATATTCCTCTCTTTTCAGGCCAGTATAGCACACATTTCTAAGGAAGGGGAAAGAGCACAGTAAATATTAATGATTCTCATCAGCCTTGAGGTACTTTTCATTCATCGCAAGAGTTTTTATTTACTTAAAAACTCAAGTATTAATTTTTAGAATTCTGTAAATGTTCTAAAACCATTGAATTGTACATTTTAAACAGGTGATGTTTGTGATATGTAAATTGTATCTCAATACTTTTTTAAATAAAGTATCAATTTTTCCATGTGCCTGTCAGACACTGTTGCTACTAATTCTATACAAAAAAGGCAAAATTTCCAGAACTCCACAGAGAAATTAAAAACTAATTACTAACTAAATTAGGAATTAAGAAATTACCAAGTATTAGAGTTTATCATATGATAACTAGAAATAAAAGAAATGTTTTCTCACAGTTACTGAGGCAAGTAACACTTTCTTCATCAAATGGAAATGTCTAATAAGAGTATCTATAATGTGTTAGATGTCACAGAATGAGGTTTCTCTTGTATGTAAAGCAGATATAATAACAATTAATACTTCCATGGTGACATGTTTTCTAGGACCAATGGTCTTTTTACCTATGGGGTCCATTGCAATAAATATATAACAAAATTATTTTAAAATATTTTAATAATAGATCTTCTTTGAAAGTTTTAATAACAGTAATAATTATATTGAAAGCAAGGCAATATAATATGGTGGTTAAGGTGCAGGCTTTGGAATCAGAGAGCTTGGGTCCAAATTTTGGTTCTATCACTTATTATCTATGATTCCATACGTAAGATACGTAATCTCTCTGGCCTCAGTTTCCACATGAGAAGCAGTTAGCCAAGCATACAGTAAGCATTCAAAACATGTTGCTATTACAATTATTATTTTAGTTATTATTATATTTTGCAATTACTGGGCTTAAATTTTTTATCTAAAGTGATTAGATCATTAATTATGTCTTAGATCTTGTATTAAATATTATTTTGTAATTATATCTAAGCTACATTATTAAAACTACAAAATGAGATTCAAGCATACATATATACTCTTATTATTTATTTTTGCCTTTCAATCAACTGCAAAAGACTTAATAAATTTTTTACCATATACTTTAATGATTAAGAATGTAAAGAGTGAAAGTTGATGTTTTATTGCGAATGCCCAGAAAAACAATGTTAACTTTGGAAATATTGCTTTAATAGCACTTATTTTCTTGCATACATACATGCATATTTACACAGAAATTCCTACTTGTTGCCTTAGGTTGGGAACTTGTTAGTACTCAGGACACTTACTTCTTCACATGTATATCAAAGGCATATGAGCACACTTGAAAAAAATCAATAACTCAGGACTCAAAAGAGCAGTAAAAGAATCACAGAATTACAGAACTAAAGGAGAAGATATGTAAACTTATCAGCAACAAACCTGTGGATTCTATTATGCTAAGTACTAACTATTCCACAAGCTAGAGCCACGAAGGAAGTCACTCTGCCTGATGAAATCACTGTTTCTTTCATCCATTACAATAAAAAACACATTTGCATCCTCTATATTCTGGTTCTTTTCCAAACAAAGTAAATTGTTTTCACCTCTGTTTAACCAGAACCTAAGACTGTCAGGCAATCAGGCTGAAGGCTTACTGTGGCTGCCATAATGTTAACACCAAGGAAAATAAAACCTTTTAAAAATAGAGCAATTTATTTCCCTCCCCATTTACGAGTTGTCAAATGTCTAAAGATGTCCCCAATTTGTTAAAGATAATCATACTAACCAATTTGCTTGGTTTCTGTCAATGGAGCATCAATTATTTCACTGCAAGACCCGAACTATTGTATGTCTTAAAACCCATGTCTCCTGAATGAATCCAAGAGACAAAGATCCTTGAAAAAGGTATGGAACATAGAAGGAGGCATTCAGTAGTCCAGCAGTCTGGCATACATGCCCCATTGTCTACAATCAGACCTGAGCAGCAGGCCCCTCTTTAGGAAGGTGGCTCTCAAAACCGGCAGGAAAAGTTTCCAGGCAGGGGCCCACAGCCCTCACTCTGATTCTCAACAATACTTAAAACAAGCTTGTGCACATACTAGATAAATGACAATGCTGCTTGCTTCTCTCCCAAGCTTGGGGGCGGGGGAAGGGGAGGGTGCTCTTGAATGTTTTTGATTCTTTACCAAAAATTCAATTGGCAGGCAGTTCCCAGTAGACAATACAATGTGACTTGTTCATTCGAAGAGCTCTTAATTGGCATCCCATCTCCTGAGATACAATAGCTTATTTTTACACACTGAATACATTCCCCTCCCCCCCTTAGGAGAATATAGAACAGACCAGATAAGTGTAGATGCTTTCGAATATGAAGAGCTGCAAATGTAGTTGTTTCAAAGAGCACAAGTTCATGTTTAAGTTATTTTTATGAAGAACTTTATAGGGTTTCTGTATTGTAGTGCTAACAATATGAAAAAGGCAGAAAAAGCAAGGAAGGAAAATGTTTTCTTTACAGATAATATTGTGAAGCCACACTAATTGTAGGTAATTCAAAATAGCATGCTAGCTAGCAGAATATAACCCCAAATCATCACAATTCTTCTGCTAACTGGGCTGATCATTTCAGTAAAATTACCTATTCATTCCAATAATTCATAATTAGAAGGAAAAAGAGGTTTTCCTCAGAGGGTCAACTTGTGCAAACAATTATCAAACACTGACTTTAAAGATTCTGGAAGCCAGAAATCCTGAAGTCAAACTCTCCCTTGTTTTATATTTAATCAGAAACTAATCACTGTGGCTTCTAACTCTGAAACAACTTTTGAATCTGCCCCCTTTTCTCAATATGCTCTGCCATTGTCTTAATTCTGTACCTCATAACTTCTTACCTGAGCTGTTGCTTCAAGTTCCTAACCTATTTTCCTGCTTCCCCTTGCTTTTCTGAAATCCAAATCCTATATCCTGCTATTAATTACAGTAGCCTTTCAGTTAACCAGCACCCATGGGGATTGGGTTGATGCCGAATAAAGGTAAATAGACTCCGTTAACTGGAACTCAAGTAACTGGCACTCTTAAGCAACTGGCAAAATCTCAAGCAACTGGTAACAAAAAATCTGCTGATTGTTTGAGAGTGTCAGTTGCTTGAGTTACAGTTAACATAGAGTCTACTGTATATTCCTGATATACAAATAGCATTATGGCACTCTATTTCAAGAACATCTTCAGTGGCTCACTGTTGCCTACATACAAGGTCTGACAATTAAGTTCGTGAAGTCATCCTAGAAAAAGTGCTACATGCCTCGTTGCTGAATATCACTATGGTCACCTTCAAAGTACTCCCCCTGGGAAGCTACGCGCTCACACCAGTGCCAAGTCTACCCTTCAAAGCAACTTTGAAACGCTTTTTCTGGAATGGCCATCAGAGCTGTCCTCATATTAACTTTGATATTCTGAATGTCATCTAAATGTCTTCCTTTCAATATTTCCTTTATCTTTGGGTAAAGGAAAAAGTCACTGGGGGCCAGATCAGGTGAGTAGAGAGGGTGTTCCAACACAGTTATTTGTTTACTCGATATAAACTCCCTCACACACAGTGCTGTGTGAGCTGGTGTATTGTTCTGATATGAAAAGTTTAGATCATTTTTGTCTTTTTCACACAGTCTTTTCAGTACTTCCAATTAGTAAACTTGGTTGACTGTGAAGTTGGTACAAATTTATAATGAACGATTCCTCTGATCTCAAAGAAGGTTAACAACATTGTTTTGACTCTTGATTTGGACTGACAAAATTTTTTTGTCATGAAGTACTGGCTGACTTCCATTGTGCACTTAGAGCCTTTGTTTCAGCGTTGTAGTTGTACATTCACGTTTCGTCACCAGTGATATCCTCTTGCTTTTCCAAAAGGTCTTGGCAAACTTTGACCCTCCTTAGTTTTTGTTCATTGGTGAGCTCCTTCAGGAACATTTTTGCATTTGGCATCCTTCTCATGCCAAAGTTTTCTGTTAATTTTTAAATTTATGCTTATGAGTTAAAAGTGTAACTCTAGAAATTAATAATAATATCCATGTGCATAATAATATCCTAAAATATGATTATTGGTTTTGTTTTTTTATATATATATAATACATTTTTTTTGTTTTTGTTTGTTTGTTTGTTTGGTTTTTTGGGGTTTTTTTTGTATGTGGGTAGTTCCTTGGCTGGGAATCGAACCCAGGACACAGCATTTGACAGCGCCAGCACCAAAGCCTTAAGCCACTACATCACCAGGGAACTCCCTAAAATACATTTTTTGTACCTTGTATTTGTTCTTGTGTTTTGTAATTATTTGTTACATAACATTTCTTATACCATAACATGTTAAAAAGTAAATGCTAAAATTCCTTTATAATACCAAAAAAAGTACTAAATATAAACAAATAAGATTTGAATTAAAAAATTAAAATGAAAGATTATTCCCCATAAAAGTTTGGGCCAAAGACATGGTTGCACATTGTACATGGGAGCATATTATATACAGTACATGTGTCTTTCATCCGAGTTAACTATGTGACTTTATATGTACACTTCATTTTGCCCACAGAATGACCTAATCAGCACCTTGCAGTTTAACCTCAAAAAGCCATCTAAAAAACCCCCACATTTTTTATACTCTTTCTCTATTTGCTGAACTCATAGAAAATATTAATTTTTATTACATTATTTAGTCAAATACCTCATATGAAGGCTTAGAGGTTTTTAATAGTGTCCTGAAGAGTGAGTAAGTGCACAAAGAAAACATTCCAGCCATCGCAATGTCATAGAAAGGCAAACAAGAAACCATATGGCAATCTGTATTTCATAGTACATTTTACCTCTTTCATCCACCCTCACAATATTTCCTCCTACCTGGGAACCATGAAAAGGCTCTCTGTATCTATGAGTCTGTTTCTGTTTTGTTTGTTCCTTTCTTTTGTTTTTTTGGCTTTTTTTAGATTCCACATATAAGTGAATTCATCTAGTATTTGTCTTTCTCTGCCTGATGTATTTCACTTTGCATAATACATTGTAGGTCTATCCATATTGTCACAAAAGGCAAGATTTTATTTTGTCTTTATGGTTGAGTAATATTCCACTGTATATTTATACCACCTTTATCCATCATCTATGGATGAACACTTAGGTTGCTTCCATATCTTGGTTATTGTAAATGATGTTGCAATGAACATAAAGTACATGTCTTTTTGAATTAGATTTTAGATTCTTCAAATACATAGCCCCACATCAAATGTTTAATCACTATGTTATACATCTGAAACTATTATAATATTGTATGATGACTATAATTGAAAAATAAGAAAAAAATTAAACAAATAGCAAACAAAGAAACTACACAGCCTGCATGAATTGAGCAGTTCAGTGTGGCTTCACCATAGCATAGTAGGGAATGAAGGGAAATGAGACTGGACTTTTAAGCTGTGCCAATAAATACAGTACTATGCTTAAAAAAAACAAAAATACTTCAGACTTCATTACAAGGTCTGACAATTAAGTTTGTGAACTTGCCATAGTGTGTTTGTGTTGGCAGCACTATATAAATAACTCAGTAAGGTTTCATAACCTTGGTATATCTATCTGTGTCTCACAGCTGTGTTTGTGTCAGCATGTGGCAGTGTCTTGCTGAGTGGTATTCATTATTGTTGCAAGTTTTTGTGTGCCATTGCAAGAATTTTGGAGCTTCAATTACAGCAATGGGGTAAATTTCTTGTTAAACTTGGCAAGAATGGAATATTTATATAGATACTGAATTAGCTCACAAATTTGGCAAAAAAAGTGCACATTATATATGGCAAAATGTGGTAAATATAGAGAAAAATATAGAGAAAAATATGACTGTGTTAAATACTTAAGAGAAGTATTATGTTAGGTCAAATCACCAAGTGATTCTCTTATTTCATGGAAGATAAATTTGGTAGTTTACTGCTCTCTGAGGCCGATAGTGAGTTGCTTGCCTTCTAATGTCTTGCTTCCTTATTTGGCCCATTATTCTGTTGGGACAATAATTAATCGCATGCGCTTTAAAATCAAACAAACCTGGATGAAAATTTGGCCTCCATCGTTCACTAACTTGGAGGCTTTAAGCAATGGCTTCAGGTTTCTCACTCATAATACATATGAGGGGAGAACACCCCTCTCCACAAAATCCCAGAATTTATTTATAAAAAATTTTATGTTTATTCTTACATGTTTAAACTTTAGTCACCTTCAAAGTATTCTGTGATGCAATATACCTGTTGAGATGCTTTTTCCACTGCTCAAAACAGTTTTTTAACTCATCCATTTTGATGCCTTTTTAGTGCTTCTGTTGGTTCTTTTTGTTTCACCTTTGCCACATCAGCAAAATGTTTTCCATCGAGGACTTTTTTCATTCAGGAAAACAAAAAAAATTTGCCAGGGCGAGATTGGGTAAATCGGGAGGATGGGGCAATGGGGTCATGCCATTTTTGGTTGAAAACTGCTGAACACTCAGCACAGTGTGGGCAGGTGCATTGCCATGCCATATGTTGTTCCTATACATCAGGCGTGTCCAACCTGCAGCCCAGGACACCTTTGAATGCAGCCCAACACAAATTTTTAAAACTAGCTTACAGTTGTCATAACCTATTCTGTAATTCTTGTGAGATATTGTTTCACATGTGCTTTGCCAAGGGTTAATCCTTAATACTTGTAAATATGCAACACCAACAAGAAAGAAATGTTTTCTGTGAAAAATATAATTTATTTGTTTCAAAACATTTATATACTTATACTTACATAATTACATAAAATTACAGTGCTATTTCTATGTTAATTTTATGTGATTTTATTTTTAATTGAAGAAGAAATAGAGTTAGTAAGGGTATGAATGTGCTTTGAGAAAACACATTATGACAATCTATTCAGAAAACTGTAATTCAAAACAAAGAGGGAAGGAGTAATGAATTCTACTAAAATCTAAGAAATGCTGCTAATTTCTGCATGAGTTTTGGGTTGTCAGTTATTTTCTTTCATCCCTTTGTAGATGTTATTCAACTGATTTTTGGCTTCTACTGTCGCTACTGAGAAGCCCTTCATTAATTATTCTTGTTAAAATCATTCCTGTAGTATTTTTTACTTCCACAGTTGTGTCAGATTGTGGATTTACTTTGATTTATCTAGCCAAGAATTTATTGTGCTTTTTAAACCTGAAAACTTTTGTCTTTCATCAGTTTAGGAAAATCTCTAGCCATTATTTTCTCAAATATTACTTTTTTTTATATTCTCCTTTTTCTTCCTCCAGAACATCCATTAGGCATATATTGGACATTTAAATACTATCCTCTATGTATCTTAAGCTCTTTTTTATATTTTTGGTCATTTTAATCTCCCAGCTAATTTAGTTAGCTCTAGGTTCTAATCTAGTAATGATACAGCTGTGTCCAGCCTGCTACTAAACCTTCATAATGAGTTTTTTTTTTTCCATAAAATGTCTTTATAAATAGTTTCTATGTCTCTTTGGTTTGTTTTAAAATCTTCTAAGTATTTTTTGATAGTAACTTGGTCCTTTTTAAGTTTTTTATTTTATATTCTATTTGCTTAATTTTTATTTTTTATTTTTTTATTCTTGAGACTTTTTCTTTTCTAATACATTCTACATACAATATTATATTGGTTTCAAGTATATAGCACAGTGATGAGTCATTTGTATAACTTACTAAATCCTCCTTCTGATACACCTGTTCCCCTATGACTGCATGTTCTATGCTGCACTTCACATCTGTGTGGCTATTCTGTGACTATGAATTTGTACTTAATTTCTTTCCCTTTTTTTACCCACCCCTCCAGCTCTCCTCCCATCACCCCAACAAATCTAGTATCCATCTGATACCACACAAAGTTAGTGCAATATTATTGACTATATTCCCATGTTATACTCTATATCCCCATGAGTATTGCCTTGTAACAATCAAACTAAACTTCTCAACCTCTTCCTTTTATTTTTCCCACTCTCCCACCCCTCTTCCCATCTTTAAAAAGTCCCTCTAACATTCTTTGTAGTACTGGTTTGGTGATAATAAACTCCTTGTCTGAGAAGCTCTTTATCTATCTTTCTAAATGCCAGCCTTGATGGATACATTAATCTTGGTTGTAGATCCTTAATTTTCATCATGTTGAATATTTTCTGCCATTTCCTTCTGGTCTGCAATGTTTCTGATGAGAAATCAGCTGAGAGTTGAATGGGTATCCCCTTATAAGTTACCTCTTGCATTTCTCATGATGCTTTTAGAATTTTCTTTTGCTTTAACTTTTGTTCATTGTAATTATGATGTGTCTCAGTGTGTTCCTGTTTGGGTTCATCTTATTTGGGACTCTCTGTGCTTTCTGGGCTTGTATGTCTATTTCCTTCTCCAGGTTAGAAAAATTTTCAGTCATTATTTCTTCAAATAAGTTCTCAATCCCTTGCTGTTTTTCTTCCCCTTCTGGTAATCTTATGATGTGAATGTTGTTACACTTAATATTGTCCCATAGGAATCTCAACCCTTTCTCGTTATTTTTGGATTCCTTTTTGTATTTGTTGTTCTGGTTGGGTATTTTCTGCTGGCTTTTCTTGCAAATCATAGCTCTGTGCTTCTGCTTCACCTAGTCTGGTGACTCTTTTTATTCCATTCTTCATTTGTTATTCATTTATTCCATTCTTCATTTGTCTCTGCCTGGTCCTTTATAATGGTTTGTATGCCTTCCTTTATGCTTGCTATCTCTCTGTTGAAATTATCATTAAGTTCCCTGAGGATTTTTATAACCATTGTTTTGAGCTCTGTTTCTGATGGGTTGTTTGTCACCATCTCTTTACTTTGAGTTTGTGTTCAAATTTATTTTGAGCTCCCTTTCTGTGGTTTCTCATTCTGGCAGCCTTTCTGTTTGTAGATAGTCTGCTCCTTAACCTGACATTCGCTGCTGCAGTTTCTTCAGTGTTTGCTGCTGATACTGGGTGAGCAGAAATCTTGGGGGGAGAGGCAGCCAGGGTTCATGCCTTTGTTATTTTCCTGGGGCTGTGGGTCCATGAAGGTACACCTTTCTGTTCTCGGTTTGCCCTGAGGACTCTATCCTGAGCGTTGGGGTCAGTTTTGTAGCCTATTCTCTCAGAAGGGGCTGGTTGTGGACTCATAAGCATGTCCATAGCCTCCTTTCTTTCTCCCTTCCCAGGCTGGAGTGAAGTCGGGCCATAGTTTGTAAGGGTGGATGACTAAGGTTCACAACTTTTGTTTTCTGCCTGGGGCTGTGGGGTCGCATGAGTAGTACAAGCTTATGCCTTTCTGTTCTTAGTTTTTCCTAAGGTCTTACCCTGAGCCTTGGGGTCAGCTCTCCTGTATGCTGGCCCCTCAGACCAAGCTGGTTGTGGGCTGAGAAACATGCATTCAGCTTGCTCTTTTTTCTCTTTCCCAGCAGGAACAAGGTCAAGCTGTAACTCTCCACAGCCTCTGTCACTCTCCCTCCTCTTGGACCTGGAGTAAAGTTGGGTGACTCTGTCTTGCAGACCTGGTCTGCACCTCATTAGAGTCAAAGTGAGATCTGGTTGCAGTGTGTCATGGCTCCCACCTCTGGGCCTCCTTTGCTCTGTCCTGTGGACTGTGTTGGATCTGGAATGCTCACTTGCTACATTTATCCTCCTCCCACCCTCAGAGGTACACTTCCAAGTGGAGACCAACACATCGTCGGTCTCTGCACTTCCCCTTTTACTTCTCCATTTGCTCCTCTGCCCATCTGCAGGAACTTTGGTGTGACAGGTAGGTTTCTTAGCTGTGTCTGTGCATTTGTGTAAGATATCCTTAGTTGAGTTATAGATGTTTTATTCATTGTAATCTCTGGGGGAGATTTTTAGGGAGTCCCCCTCAAGTCGCCATTTTGCTGCTCCTCTCTATACTGTATAATTTTCAGTATTCAATTTTTTTTGTGGATGTATTTCTACTAATTATTGCTTTCTATGGTTTTCCTTCTGATGTTGATTTACCTGTGCATCTCATAATTTTGACTTAAGAGATCTGACAATTAAGTTCACAAACTCATCCTAGAAAAAATGCTACATACCTCATTGCTGAATAGTTCTATAGTCATCTTTGACGTACTCCCCTTGGGAAGCTATGCACTGACACCAGTGCATAGTCCATCCTTCAAAGCAATTTTGAAATTCTTTTCCTGGAATGGCCATCAGAGTAGTCATTGTATTACCCTTGATGTCCTAAATGTCATAAAAATGTCTTCCTTTCAATATTTCCTTTATTTTTAGGTAAAGAAAAAAGTCACTGGGGGCCAGATCAGATAAGTAGGGAAGCTGTTCCAATACATTATTTGTTTATTGGATAAAAACTCCCTCACAGACAGTGCTGTGTGAGCTTGGGTATTATCATGATGTGAGATCCATGAGTTGTTGGTGAAAAGTTCAGGTCATTTTTGTCTAACTTTTTCATACAACCTTTTCAGCATTTCCAAATAGTAAACTTTGTTGACTGTTTGTCCAATTGGTACAAATTTATGATGACCAATTCTTCTGATATCAAAGAAGGTTAGTAATATTATTTTGACTCTTAATTCGGACAAGAAACTTTTTTTGGTCACAGAGAATTGGCTGACTTCCATTGTGTACTTAGTTACTTCGTTTCAGGGTCATATTGGTACACTTATGTTTCATCACCAGTGATAACTTGGCCCCAGACATCTTTCAATCTCTCCAAAAGGTCTTGACAAACTTTGACTCTCCTTTGCTTTTGTTCATTGGGGAGCTCCTTTAGAACCATTTTTTGCACACACCTTTCTCATGTCAAGATTTTCAGTTAAGATTTTACTGTTTCTTTATCAATATTTACTTGGTCTGCTATGCTTCTCACAGTCAGCCTATGATTTTGATGCGCAATTTGACTAAGTTTTGCAATATTTTCATCAGTTCTGCTTGTTACTGGCTGCCCTGACCTCTCTTCATCAGTGATGCTTTGCTTCCCCTCAGAAAAATGTTTAATCCTTTTGCCATTTTCTTCATGGCATTATCCTCATAAACTTGGATTAACATGTCCCTGATTTCACTTCCACTCTTGCCATGTTTAATAAGAAATTTAATGTTTGTTCATAGATCTAATTGAAGTTTCAACATTCTTGCAACAGCACACAAAAACATGCAACAACAATAATGAACACCAATCAGCAAGACACCACCACATGTTGACACAAACACAGCTATGAGACACAGATATACCAAGGTTATGAAACCTTGCCGAGTTGTTTGTACAGTGCTGCCAATGGTAAGTGCATGGTGACAAGTTTGGGAACTTAATTGTGTGAGTTTTTGTTTGGCTGGGATTTTTCTGTGGAAATTGTGTGAAATACATGCTGAAAGGGTATACATCCAGAAAGATTTTTGCCTTTGCTTCTGCAGAGTGCCACAAAGCATTACCAATTTACTTTTTATATTAATTACTCCACTTGGCATTTTCTGGTTTTTGAATTCTTAATGCTCAAGAGAACCTTTTTATTTATTTTAGGAAAAGATCAGACTTAGATAGTTCTAGCCCTATTTTGACAGGCAGGTTAATTTTTGTGGATCACCTTTTCACTGAAGGCATAGCCCTTGCAGGTGCTCACTTGATGGTAGGTCTTAGTTTTCACTCCTGGCTTCTCAAGTTCAAGGTTGTGTTTCCATTTCTTGTATTGTCATGAAAACACAAGTAACCTATAATTCTCTTGTTTATGCCTTTTATTCCATTTTTTCAACTTTTGGTATCATTTATTTCTCCTAGAATCTAGATACAAGTAACTAGCAAGACAGTGCTCAATACTATTTCAGCCTCATTTTAGGTTCTTTAAACTACCTCATTTATTTCTAAATGTGAGAATTCATATTGCAATAACTGGAAAACTAAAATTTGACATACCAATAAATTTGCTCAATATTGACGTAACTATATAACATTTTATATACAACACGTAGACTGCAAACTTACAGAATTTGGCTTTTGTGAACTAGCTCATACATCAACAAAGTTACTCTTTGCTTATCTGTCCTAACCTACTAAGTGTTGCACCAACAGAACCCCCCTGTCATAGCTTTTTATTATATAAATGGATGATTCCTCCCTCCTTTAAAACAAAGTGAAAAATTCCAAAGTTCCTACCCAGAAAAGAATGTTAACTTATACTTATCAAATTCTGACGCTTCGGCAGATGTAACACCAGAAATGGGTTATGGGAAACTCTTAAAATCTCTTACCTAAGTAGTACTATAGGAAGGTACAGTCTTGACTGAGAGAATACACAGGTTTCTCATTAAACTTTGTTTTAATGGGTCTCAAAATTCTGTGACAGATTTTTGGTCAAGTTGTTTCCATTAAAAAGTTACTGATTTTAAAAACTCATAACTTAAAAACTGCCACACACACACACAGACACACAGACACACACACACACACACACAAACACACACTAGCCCACAAATACTCTTCTTTTCTTCTGAAGGTTTTACGATGCATTGTAATCATTAACCGGTCTTTTACTATTAAACTTAAAGGGCCAATTGAGACAAACAGTTTGAGATAGTTCTTCTACTACTGATTAAAACTGTGTGGCAGGTATTGGGGTAATATTTATTTAGCCTGCTGAGCTTTCTGGGCAGACTTGGTGATCTTGCCAGCTCCAGCTGCCTTCTTGTCCAATGCTTTGATGACACCCACAGCAACTGTCTGTCTCATGTCACAAATAGCAAAATGGCCCACAGGAAGGTAATTAGACAAGCTATCAACACACATGGGCTTGCCAGGAACCATATCAATGATGACAGATTTCAAAAACTTTGGACTGTCTTCTAGCTTTTTCTCAGAATGCTGATCAATTTTCTCCTTCAGCTCAGCCAATTTGCAAGCAATGTGAGGGTTGTGACAATTGAGCACAGGTGTGTATGCAGCACCGATTTGACCTGGGTGGTTCAGGATAATCACTTGAGCCATGAAACCAGCTGCTTCCATTGGTGGGTTATTTTTGCCATCACCAGCTACACTGCCAAGACAAACATCTTTGACAGATGCATTCTTGACATTGAAGCCCACATTGTCCCCAGAAAGAGCTTTGCTGAAAACTTCATGGTAGATGTTAACAGACTTTACTTCAGTTGTAAAGTTGATTGACTGGGGCAAAGCTGACCACCATGCCAGGCTTGAGAACACCAGTCTCCACTTGGCCCACAGGAATAGTACCAATACCACCAATTTTGTAGACATCCTGAAGAGGCAGATACAAAGGCTTTTCAGTTATATGAGTTGGTGGCAGGATGCAATCCAGAGCTTCAAGCAGCATGGTTCCACTGGCACTGCCATCTTTACGGATGACTTTCCATTCCTTGAACCAAGGTATGTTAGCACTTGGCTCCAGCATGTGGTAATCATTCCATCCAGAAATTAATACAAATGCTACTGCGTCAGGGTTGTAACCAATTTTCTTAATGTAGGTGCTGACTTTCTTAATGATTTTCCTGTATCTTTTTTGGTTGTATAGCAGCTCAGTGGAATCCATTTTGTTAACACAAACAATCAGTCATTTCATACCTAGTGTGTAAGTCAGATGGGAATGTTCATGGGTCTTCCCATTCTTGGAGATACTTGCTTCAAATTCACCAACCCCAGCAGCAACAATCAGGACAGCACAGTCAGCCTGAGATGTTCCAGAAATCATGTTTTTCATAAAGTCTCTGTGTCCTAGGGCATCAATAATGGTCACATAATACTTACTGGTCTAGAGTTTCCACAGGGAGATATCAATGGTGATACCATGCTCACATTCAGCTTTTGATTTATCCAAGATCCAGGCATACTTGAAGGAGCCCTATCCCATCTCAGCAGTCTCCTTCTCAAATTTTTTGATGGTTCTTTTGTCAATCCCACCACATTTGTAGATCAGATGACCAGTAGTAGGAGACTTGCAGGAATCTACGTGTCCAGTGATGATGATTTTAATGTGTATCTTTTTCCTTCCCATTTTGGGCTAAATTTAGCAGTGGCTTTCTTTACACCTGTGTTTTAGTGGCAAAACTGTTGTGAAAAAGTCCTTTCATTCCATTTTTGACTGTTGGAATTCCCTTTATTTCCCCCGGCCCAAACTCTGCTGTGTACATTATTTCATACTATACTCACTATAACTGGTTTTATAATGGGAGTTTTTTCAGGTTATCTAGCCTGCCATACTCCTATTACATAAGTTCTATAGCTGTATATACACAAAGAATATAATACATCTTTTAACATTGAAGACTCTTTTCTTGTAATGAAAGTAAAATGTCATGGATATTAAAACAACTGTTCAGAAATTGTCTGTGGCTTAATATGTTTGAGAGATTGGTAGGAAGTGAAACAACTGAGAATATTATAGATTATTTTTATTATGCCACTTCAGGCTTTTAGATAAGATTCACAGAAATACACTTACTTAGTAAGCCATGTAATTAATTAAGTATATAACTTCATCTACTGTTCCCAAATATACTTATTTTCCCAAGATAAACTTCAGGATAAAAAATCCTTCATTTATTGTAGCAGAAATGAAAGAAAACAACAAACTTTATAGAAAACTTACAAGTTGCTATTTGCGAGCCTGATTTTTTTGAGTAGCAGAAGCATTATACTACTCTCAAGGGTTATACACATAACTCACAAAGGGATATAGGGAAAATTCAGTTTCTTAAATTCTTATTTTCATGGTGAAGCCCTAGGATAATGATTTTGACAAGAAAACAAACACAAATGTTGACTAAAATCAGACTGTAAACTATCCCAATAAGATGCCCTAAAATATAAGCACGCTTTGGAAATTATACAATTTAATTTTTTTATGCAAAATACAGAATGACTAAGCAAAGTAAGTCACACTGAGAAAGACAAATACCATATGACCTCACTTACATGTGGAATCTAAAGAACAGAATAAATAAACGTTAAAATAGGAAAAAATACCTGATGAACATAGACAATAGTTTAGTAGTTATCAGGGAAAGAGGAGAGAGGGGTGGAGAAGGAGGGAACAGAGTTCAAATATATGGTGATGGAAGGAGAACTGACTCTGGGTTGTAAGAACATAATACAACACATAGATGATGTACTGTATAATTGTACATCTGAAACCTATGTAATTCTACTAACCAATGTCACCCCAATAAATTTAACTTAAAAATACAAAATGTGTATTCTATAGCCTAGATCCTTAGAAAAGATGACTAATATGAAAATGGAATTTAATTATCTCTTTCTTGGATTTCTTATTATGAAGCTTTTGAGAAAGTTGCTTAGCTTCTGTAACTTCCTTCAAATCTTTCTTCAAATCTCCCTTTCTTGGTGGAGCTTATCCTGCCCACCCTATATAGCACTGCACTTACTCTTTCCCATCACCTCCTCACTAATGCTCAGCACATCCAATCCCCTTATCCCACTCTACTTCTTTTCTATAGCATTTATCCCTTCTAATATTTTTATGAATTTATTATGTTTATTGTTTTTCATCTGTCTCTCCCAACTCATCTACCAAGGGCAGGAATCTTTGTATGTTTTATTTACTAATATATTGATAAAAACTAAAATAGTACCTGACACATAGTAGATACAAAAATTACTTGGGATACCAATGAATAATTTTTTATTTTGCTGCCTACAAATTAGGGTGATAATTCATGACCCCTCATTTCCTTATTGAGACATGAGGGTACAAATGAGATATGAATATGTTATATATTAATGTATGATTTATCTGAAAGAGAGTCACCACTCACAGAGTAATACCAATTACTATTTTTGAAAGTATAAAGTGACCTAGCTTTTCAATGTTTTAATGTTTTCATCTTAAATTTATAATTAAGTACATGGCAATTTGCCTTATACAATATTTCTTCTATACCAACAAAAAATATGTAACATTTAGTACTTGAGTGAAGGTCATACCTCATATTTTTCTTTGAGTTTTGTGATCATAACAATCACAGGACTGTCTTCCTGCCAAACCATCTGCCAGAAATCATTCACAGTGTTGATCATGGGGCCCTGTGTGGCGATGAATGCTTTCTCTTTGCCACTGTAGCCCTAGTTTGAGTAAAGAGAAAAAAATGGCTTTGAAGTTCATGACTTGCACTGAAAGTTTAGGTGAAATATCTTCAGAACAAAATTTCTCTGCTTGTCCAAAAACAACAGAGACATCTGCGGCTTCATTCATTCTAGCACCACAATTCACGTGGCTGTTCTCCCAGCAAAGAAAGCATAACATACAGTATTGGGGGTCATGCCCTCACCAGAGCACCCCAGATGGAGCACTGTAACCACAGATGCACAGGAAAGGAAGATGAATTGTAAAAACCAATGTTGATTATGGCTAAGCAAACAACAACAACCTTGCTAATAACCAAGTTAAGTCAAGATTGATCTACTCTAAGGAAAAAAAACATAATGAACAATTCAAAGTAGCAAGTTGACATGACCATCAGAAAGAAATTTATATTTACTTACCCTAATATAATTAGCATTAATATATGTGCTCAAAGAATCAGTTGCATTTTTTGGTCTTAACCACACTCTGCTGAGGGGATCTAATGAAGAAAACAAGAAAGACTACATTGAACAGATTTGTTCTTCTTACAGTTTCTTAGAATACCAATAATCAGTACATAGGACACCTGTTAACTTACATATTGACTATCTGACACTTGTCAGTGTTTGTGGTTGGAGCTTCTGTCTTGATCCATCATGTTTATTGAAGGACATCTTGACCCCTATTCCTTCCATAACATAAATCTAATGGTGCATACGACTGAGATGGTGAATTTATACTTCACACCATCTTTGTTGGGGTTTTGATTCTTGACCCCATTTCTCCTTGGTACTCCTTTTTTGTTCTTTAGGTTTGAAGTTTGCACCATATCTCTCTACTCCTGTCTCTCTCTGTCTTGTCCAATGGCAAACATTTGGTCTGACTCAAATCCCCTCACACTAGTTGGAAGAAGCTGTCTTTGGTTACCATGTGTTTGCTGACAGCATACATATCTGCTACTGTATAGATTATTACAATGCTAGTTTAAAATAATTTTCTATCAAGAAGTAAAAGCCTTTTTGTGTACCATGGTGTTATGAAAAATATGGTAGTTATTTTTACCAACTTTTGCATAAATGAAGATCAAATCATTCCTTATGATTTCTTTAACCCAGTATACTCTGAGTCTCTTGAAGGGAAGAATGGGGTTTTTTCATTATCCCTATAAGATCTAGTGCCTAGCACAATGCGTACACACACACACACACACACACACACACACTCAACAGTGGTTCTCAACCTATGGGTCATGACCCCTTTGGGGGTTGCCTAAGACCATCGGAGAATACATAATGTACTTATGTGGACCAGTCACACATGTGTAGAGAGCAGCTACCAATAATTTTATGGTTGGGGGTCACCACAACATGAGGAACTGTATTAAGGGGTCATGGCATTAGGAAAGTTGAGAACCACTGAATAATATATTATAATAATTATAATATATAATAATTATTATAATAATATATTATAATAATATATATATTATGTTATATACATATATCATATATACATATATATATTATATATATATATATATATATATATATATATATATATATATATATATATATATATGTCAGCCACTCAGTAAATGTCTATTGTATTGATTTAAAAGGTCCCTTCCATTTTTTAAAAAATTGGTCCTATGCATTCCTCTCTAGCAGTTTTTCTATTGCTCTTCTACTCCTAACAGATAAATTCTGAGAGTTTATTATACCTACTGTTGCTACCTCCTCAGCTACAATTCAGTTGTACTCATGTACGCTCTCATCTATCCTAACCAAAGTCTTATGCAGACACTGTTCTTGAGCATGCCACTGCTGACCCTTTTGTTACTAAACCCAATGAGCCCACTGTGGGGTCTTTTAATGTCCTTCGTGTGGCATTCAAAAACTATTAATCATAAATCTCTTTTGGAGTTTTCTTTTTCCATGAATTCTGGGTGACAGCATTCTGATTTTCCTGCTAACTCTTTATGGTCTTTTTTCAATGCCCTATTTATTTCATCTGCACCCCCATCATGTCACTATTTCTAGGATTCAACCTGGCTCCCTTTAATGCTCATTTGGCACTGCCTTGTTGGGTGATTGATTCATTGTCATGACTTTATTATTTGTATCCTGAGGACTACCACATATATATCTTAGAGTAGACTACTTTCCTTCGTGATAGGCTATATTTTTGTTTCTTATTTCCTTCAGGATATATCATAGGCTTGTGAAACTCCACATGCCCCATGTGTACCTGATGGACCTCTGTTGTCCTTTGTTAAGTGTGCTACTACTACTCCAGAGTCCATGTTTGAAAATTAGATGTTGTACCAGACTTGATCTTCCTTATCCAATCACTCGCATTTTGTCTGTTCTATCTCCTAAAATGCTCCAGGGTCTGCCTTGCCTTCCTCTTCTCATGGCTGTCTTCTTAGACTAAGACCTAAGTATCCCATCTGGTCTTACTGCCTTTAGTGTTGTTCTTTTCCAATCCATACTTCTCATATTAATAGTTTCAAAGGGGTCTTTGCCTAAATGGGATTTTTCATTATCTCTATAAGACTTAGTGTTTAATACAGTGCCTATATATATATAGCAGACAATCAATAAATGTCTGTTGTATTGATTTAAATGGTGTCTTCCATGGGTCCTGATTGCCATAGTAGTATTTCCTAAACTGTTATCATTAAATAATTTCTTCTGTAACATATATAGAATTAGATCATACAACACAAATTAATTAGGTCATCTTTAAAAGTGGGGGGTCAGTAATCAAATAAATATTTGAAACACTGAATTTAACAAAGTAGAACCACTTTCCTTTTCCTGCAGGGTCTTTATTTTCAGGGTCTTTATTATGCTAATGTACTTTGTGAATGTGAATTTCCGAGAAGGTATTATATATATAAACTTATTTGTCCATTGGACATTTTATTATGAATATTTATTGTCAATTCAGACCACCTAAAGCAGCATTGCCCAAAAGAACTTTCTGTGATGACAGAAATGTTTTCTATCTGCGCTGTCCAAAATTATAGCCACTGGCCATGGGTGGCTATTGAGCACTTGAAATGTGCTTAGTATGAATGGGAGAACTAAAGTTTTAATTTTAATTTAAATTTATGTAGCCATATATGGCAAGTGGTTGCTCTGCTGGACAGTGCAGACTGAGAGAATGAATCCAAACTCCTTACTTAGTGGGTCCATAAGGTCTCTCTATTTTTCCCCACAGCCATATCAGAAGCCACTTTTCCATGTGTGCCATATGTTCTATTCACACAGGCCTAAGGCAATCTCTAAATAATCCATATTCTTGCAATTTTATGCTTTAAACATATTATTCCTGTTTCTTCTCTGAATGATAAAGTCTTCCTCATTTTTCAGGGCTCAGTTCAAGAAATATCTTCTTTCTGAAGCTTTCCCTGGACTTCTCAAACAGAATTAAGCATTCTTTTCTTTGCTCAGGCTCCTTGAGTCTTTTAGTATTTATCATGTACTTAAATTTCTGCCTTTCTCAGTGGTGAGCCTTTTGAGTGCAAGGGCTATATTTAATTAACTTTCATATCCGCAGTGATTCCTATTTGGTATGTGAATCACAGAATTTTTAATATAAAAATTATTTCTATTAAAAGGAGTTAAACCACTGCTTTTGATTTAAAATGTTTTCTTTTCTTAGCAAAAAGGACAGTAACACTTTCATTCCACAGATTATTAGAAGTTCCCATAGCTGCCCTAAGCCACTGGGAGTTGAAAAGGACCACTTCCTTCAGTGTTTTTAAATGCCTATAATATATGAGGGCTGTCTGGAAAAAATCCAGCCATAAGTAGCTCTATTTTTCACATTAAATGGGAAGGAAGGCAGGGACTGGCTACACCTTCAAGGTGATTGGGAGTCATTTTAAAATTTGTTGCAGGAAAGAGAGAAGACTACAGATCTGCATTGTTCAATATGGTAGCCACTAGCCACATGTAGCTAATTAAAATTAAGTTAATTAAAATAAACTAAAAATTAAAAATGAGTTCCTCAGGTACACTAGTTATCCTTTAAGCCCTCAATTGTCACATGTGATTAATGACTATCCTAATGGAGATATACAACATTTTTATCATTGTAGAGAGTTTTAGTGGACAGTATTGATCTTGGAAGGTGGTGATTATATAGAAACTCATTTTTTAAAAGACCCATGTGTAAATTATAAGAGAAAACAGGGCTCTTGAATAGTTTGCCTCTGATATGGTAACTTTTTCTCTATACACATGGTATCCCTATTTTCTGGAACTGGTTCTGGGGTTAATGGTGGATTATTTTTATTAGATAGAGGGGGAAAGGAGAAATTAACATTAATCCCTTACCAATTCAATGCCAACATTTTACCCATACTATCATTTAATTCCCCCAATAGTCCTGTAGGTAGAATTATTATCACTATTTTTAGGAATAAAGACAGGATAGCAGAGACAAAGTAAGAAGCCTGCCCTAAATTATAAATGATATTTCCAGTTGGGAAATTAAGTCTAATTCCAATATTTTGCTTTAGCCACATAACTTGTTGCCTTAATGAGTACTTCACTTATTAGCATGTCTTTTCTGTTCTATGCATTTAATATAATAAAACAAGAAACGTTATTTAAGTAGGAAACATTATCAGACATTAAATTTTTAAATATAAAATGATGACCAGAGCAAATAGGGTTCTTTAATTTTACCTATATTGTTTTATATTTGTAAAATAAGTTGACTTTATGAAAGACATATACATAAAATCTATTATTATTATTATATTTCATTGTTATACAAATAATTTCATATTAATATATGATAAGTTTTCCCCCATTACTTTTGTGATTTAGGATGTAGATACATTTTCATCATTAATGTTTGATTATATTATAAAATAATTTTATATAAACTTCACCTTAGCACTTTAATCTACCATTTAGAGTGTTCTGAGCTAGGCTGACACTGTCCTTAGAGAAGCAAGTATAATTTGTTTCTTGTTATTTCTACTTCAAAACATACTCCAAACTATATAACCTCACTATTATGGACAAGCCGACAAGCTTCTAAACTTAAAAGTTTATTGTAGGTCAAAACAATAAAAACAATAATAACATTTAAAATCTTAATCATTTGCTAATTATGTGAGTGTAATGTTTCAAATTTATCTCATATTACAGTCCTAAATAAACCATAAAGAACAACTTTGCATATTTGTTCCAGTCTTTTTCCGATAATTTTCAGAAAAAGCAAGTGGTGTAGCTTGTCCAAGCAATGTTTGCTAAGTTACATTTTGTGCAACAGGGGCTGGGTGTGGTATTCAGGCTACAGACATTTTCAGCAGAAAAATTCATCATTTGCAACATCAGTTGTCAGTACAGGTGCCCTGATTCAAGTGATCCACCCAGTTCTGGGAATGGAAAAGCTGACACAGGACTATGAAGTAGTTGTCTGATATAATCTGATCAGGAAATACAGAAGGCCGAACTTTTAAATAATCCTAATAATTTTCCTTCTTCTGAATTAGATGGGTAAATATAATAATTGCAATGGATAGGTATAGAGAGAAGTTCTAATACACACCAGTTTCATCCCATTCGGTCAGTAATAGTTATAAAATATCACAGTAACTGTAACTTAGGTAAATAGATTTAACTATATAGACAAGTTTAAAATATGCTATACTAGAGCGACTTTAACAATGAGTTTCCAAGTCAACCAGAATGGGAAACTTAAAAGACACCATATTTCTTGCTGTTATCATAAATATGGAGAATTTGATGTCTTATGAGTGAATTAATGGGACTGAATTATGAAGATGCCATTACTTCAGTATCAGTACTTTAAAAACATCTTTGTGTTTTCATCTTTCTGCAGCTATCGCCATGAGATGTTTATGGATTTTGCCAAAATCCCAACTATATGTGTGTATTTAGTGATTCAAAATTCCACTTCTTCTCCAAAATATTTTTGCTGCTGAGGCCGGATTACTCAGTTGGCTCTCTACACTTGGGGCCAGATCTCTATTCTGGCTATTATTAAACTGAAAGTAATTACTTACTTACATGTCTCTCTTCTCTAGTCCATGACTTCCATGATCTTACAGACTGTTCCTTATTTTTTGTTAGCTCCTGGAATCCTGTTAATATCTTGACATTGATAAATTTCATAGAGCTAAATTTAGTTTTAACATGATCTATAGCAGTACTACTCAACTGGTGTTCCTGGTATTAATATATTATCTGAATGAGAATCATCTGAATGCTGGAAGTACAGATTTTTGGGTCCAAAAGCAGATCTACTTAAACAGAATCTCCAGGATGGGGTAAAACACTGAATTTTTTACTGTTAAATTTATTGGGGTAACATGGGTTAGTAAAATTTATTAATACATAGGGTCCAGGTGTACAATTCCACAATACACCGTCTATGTATTGCGTTCTGTGCTCACCACACAGAGTCAGTTCTTCTTCTGACACCGTATGTTTATTTGATGCCCTGTCCCTTCTCCCTCACTCACCTCCGCCCTTACCCTCAGGGAACCACTGAACTATTGACTGTGTCTGTGTGTTTTTGTTTCTTTGTTACTTTCAGTTTTATGTTCCACATATAAATGAAGTCATATGGTTATTGATTTTTTCTGTTCGACTTATTTCACTTAGCATGATGATCCCAAGGTCCATCCATGTTGTTGCAGATGGCAGTATTTCAGTTTTCTTATAGCTGAGTAATATTCCTTTGTGTATATGTACCACAGCTTCTTTATCCAGTCATCTGTCAAAGAATATTTTAGTGGTTTTCATGACTTGGCCACCAAGAACAGTGATGTAATGAACGCTGGGATATATATACCTTTGAGGACTAAGGTTTTCAATTGTTTTTTTGGTCAATACCCAGAAGAAGGATTGCTGGTTCATACAGTAATTGTATTCTTAATTTTTTGAGGAACCTCCACACTGTCTTCCATAGTGCTTGTACCAATTTACATCCCCGCCAGCAGTGTGAGAGAGTTCCTTTTCCTCCACAACCACTGCAACACTTGTTACTCCTTGTCTTGTTAATTATCTCCATTTGAACAGGTGTGAGGTGGTATCTCATTGTGGTTTTGATTTGCATTTCCCTGATAGCTAGTGAAGTTGAGCATTTTTCATATGCCTGCTGGCCATTTGTATGTCTTCCTGGTAGAACTGTCTGTTCAGATCCTCTGCCCATTTTTTAATTGGATTTTTTTTTATTGTTGAGTGGCACAAGTTCTTTATATATTTTAGATATTAGCCTTTTACCAGAGGCATTGTTTGCAAATATTTTCTCCCATTCAGTTGATTGCCTCTTTGCTTTGTTGATGGTTTCTTTTGCTATGCAGAAGCTTTTTAGTTTGATCAAATCCCATTTATTTATTTTTGTGTTACCCTCCTTTGGCTTTGAGGTCAAGTTTATAAAAGTCCTTCCTGAACCCAACGTCTAGGTTTAATACCAATAGGTTTAATACCAATGTTTTCTGCTATGCAGTTTATTGTTTCAGAACTTACCTGGAGGTCTTTGATCCATTTTGAGTTAATTTTGGTTATGGTGACAGTTCACAGTTCAGATTCATTTTTTTGCATGTAGTTTCCAATTTTCCCAGCACCATTTACTGAAGATGATTTCTTTTCTACATTGTATATTATTTGCTCCTTTGTCAAAAATTATCTTTCCATATATTTGTGGGTTTATTTGTGGGTTTTCAATTCTGTTCCATTGATCTTTGTGTCTGTTTTTTTTGCCAATACCAACCTGTTTTGATTATTGACACCTTGTAGTACAGATTGAAGTCATGGACCATGATGTCGTCAGCTATCTTCTTTCTTCGTAGAATTCCCTTGGCAATTTGGGATCCCTTGTAGTTTCATATGATTCTGATGATTTTTAAATCTTTTTCTCAAAAGAATGTCTGTGGGATTTTAATGAGAATTGCTTTAAATCTGTATATTCCTTAGGTCTGGAAGAATCAACATTTTAACACACAATATCTTTCCATGTCTTTGTGTCTACTTCAATTATTTTTGAATAGTGTTTTATAGTTTCCTGTGTATAAGTGCTTCATGTTCTTTGTTAAGTTTCTTCCTAAGTATTTTATTCTTTTTGTTGTGATTGCAAAAGGTATTTTTTGTCTTATTTCTTTTTCTGAAGTTTTGTTGTTGATATATAGGAATGCAATAGATTTTTGTATATTGATTCTGTATCCTGCAACTTTACTGTATTTGCTTGTTATTTCTCATAGTTTTCTGGTGGAATCTTTAGGGTTTTCTATATAAAGGATTATGTCATCTGCAAAAAGTGACAGTTTAACTCCTTCACTCCCAATTTGAATGTTTTTTATTTATTTCTCTTGCATGATTGCTCTGGCTAAAACTTCCAATACCATGTTGAGTAGCAGTGGTGACAGGGGACATCCCTGTCTTATTCCTGATTATACAAGAAAAGGTTTTGAGTTTTTGGTACGATATTAGCTGAGAGTTTGTCATATATATCCTTTATTATGTTGAGGTACTTACCTTCTATATCCATTTCATTAAGTGTTTTGATAATAAATGGGTGTTGTATCTTGTCAAAGGCTTTAATGCATCAATTGATATAATCATATGGTTTTTATCTTCTATTTTGTTTATGTGGTGTATCACATTGATCGATTTGCATATGTTGAATCATCCTTGTGTCCCTGGGATGAATCCTATTTAATCTTTTAATGCACTTTTGTATTCTATTGGTTAGTATTTTATTTAGGATTTTTGCATATGTGTTCATCAGAGTTATTGGTTTATAGTTTGTGTGTGTGTGTGTCATCCTTATCAGGCTTTGGTATTAAGGTAATGTTGGCTTCATAAATGAGTTAGAAAATATTTCCTCTTCTTGAATTTTTTGGAAGAATTTGAGCAGGATACATGTTCATTCCTCTTTGAATGCCTGGTAAAACTTGCTAGTGAGATTGTCTAGTCCTGGACTTTTGCCTTTGGAAAGGTTTTGGATGATTGTTTCAATTTCCTTACTGTTGATTAATCTATTAGATTTTGTAGTTCTTTTTGGTTCATTCTAGGTAGATTCTGTGTTTCTAAAAACTTGTCCATTTCTTCTAGGTTGGTAAATTTGGTGGCATATAGCCCTTTATAGTATTCCTGTATGATCCTTTGTATTTCTGTGGTATCAGTTTTAATTTCTCTCTTCCATTTGTAATTTTGGTTATTTGTGTCTTTTCTCTTTGTTGTTTGGTGAGCTTAGCCAGGGATTTGTCAATTTTATTAATTGTTTTGAAGAACCAGCTCTGTGTTGCATTTTTCTATTCCCTGTTTTCTATTTCATTTAGTTCTGCTCTAACTTTTATTATTTTCCTTCTTCTGCTGACTTTGTTGTTGTTGTTATTGTTGTTCTTCTTCTTCTTCTTCTTCTTCTAGTTCTTTAAGATGTGCTTTAGATTAAGAACTAGATTTTCTATTTCTTTAAGATTGTTGATTTGTGATTTTTTTTTTTTTGTTTCTTGAGATAGGTCTGTAGTGATATAAATTTCCTTCTTACCACTGCTTTTGCTGCATCCCAATAATTTTGATATGTTGTGTTATTATCATCATTATTTTCTATGTATTTTTTAATCTCTCTTTTATTTCTTCTTTGACCAGGTCATTTTCAAATAACATGTTGTTTAAGCTCCATGTATACATGTATTTTTTTTTTTGCTTTCTTTTTGCAGTTTATCTCTAATTTTAAAGCTTTGTGGTCAGAGAATACACTTGGTATGTTTTCACTCTTCTTAAATTTGCTGAGGCTAGTTTTGTGACTCAGCATGTGTTCTATCCTTGTGAATGTCCCACGTGCACTAGGAAAGAATTTATAGTCTGGTATTGTAGGATGAAATGTCCTATAAATGTCAATTAAGTCCAATTATTGTAATGTATCATTTATAAAGTTGATATTTTCTTATTTATTTTGTTTGGATGATCTGTCAATGGCTGTCAAGGGGGTGTTTAGTTCCCCTACAATAATTATGTCTTTGTCAGTTTCTTTTTTTGATTCTGTTCATAGTTACTTTGTAAATGTTGGTGCTTCCTTGTTGGGGACATATATATTAATGCTTCATGTCTTCTTGTTGTAGTCTCCTCTTTGTCATTATGAAATGTTCGTACTTGTCTCTTATGACTTTTTTTATCCTGAAGTCTGTTTTGTCCAATATAAGTATGGTTACACCTGCTTTTCTCTGGATGCCATTTTGTTTGCAGTATTGTTTTCCACCCTTCCACTTCGAGTCTATATTTGTCCTTGTGGCTGATGTGTGTCTCTTGGAGGCAGCATAAAGTTGAGTTATGTTTCTTAATGCAGTCTGCTATTCTCTGCCTTTTTATTGGTGAGTTCAGTCCATTTACATTTAGGGTGATGATTAATATATGAGGATTTTCTATAGCCATGTTATCTTTTGTTTTCTGATAGCTCTTTATTTCAATTGTTTCTTTGCTTTTTACTTTCTGTCTGTTATCTTCATCTGGTAGTGTTCTATAATTTTGTCTTTGTTTATTTCTTTGTTGTTGTTGTTGTTATGTGCCTTAGTTCTAAATTTTTTTGAGTATTTACCATGAAGTTTATGTAAAAGAAAGTTTCATATATGCAGTAGTCCTTTTTCTTAAGAGTGCTTCTTATCACTATTCTCTTTTGGAAACTTAAACCTTTACTTCCCCCTCTTCTATGTTTTTGTTGCCCCATTTTATCTCTATTTATTTTTTGTTTCAGTTTGAATATCTTCCTTCAGTATTTCTTGAAATGCCAACCTTGTGCTGGAGAAATCCCTCAGTTTCTGTATGTCTGAAAAAGTCTTTATTCCTTCTTCATATCTAAAGGATAACTTTGCTGGATAGATTATTCTTGGCTGGTAATTTCTCTCTCTTAATACTTTTGAATTCTTGATTTCATTACCTCCTGGCTTGTAGAGGTTCCAAACTTTTCCTTAGATTTGAGAAGTTCTCATCTAGTATTTATTTGAGCAAATGCTTATCCCATCTTCTGCTGCTTCCAGAATACCCATTATTCTTAAGTTGCTCTTTCTAATGGAGTTAGATAGTTCTTGTAGACATCTTTCATTTCTTTTAATTCTCAGGTATCTCTCTCTTCTTCCTTCTGTGACATTTCTATATTTCTATCTTTGATAACACTAATTCTTTCCACTATGTAGTCAGCTCTGCTTCCTATTTAGCTATTTCATTTTTCATTTATTTTATTGCATTGTTTATCGCCAGAATTTCTATTTGGTTCTTTTTCATAATTTCAATTTTCTTTGTTAAATCATTCCCTTTGCTTGGAGATTTCCTTTTTGAGGACATTTAGCTGCTTTTCTGTGCTTAGCTGTCTTTCTTTGATCTCCTTGTTTTCAGAACTGCAATCTTGAATTCTTTATCATTTAGTTCATTTATTTTCATATCTTTAAGTTCCTTTACTGGAGATTTTTCATTTTCTTTCTGAGCAGTTTTGTTCCCTAGGGGATGTATTGCTATTGGAGTGTTTCTCTTTTCTGGGCATAAGGCCTTTTCCCTTAGTAGATATGAAGAGGTCTTCTTTCACTTTTCAGTTGGTATCACTGCAGTATCTTACAATATTTTCTCTTGGTTATTCAGTCTTCTCACACTGGGACATTTCCTAGAAAGCATGCTGCTTTTCTTTGACCCAGTTGCCTTGGTCTCAGTGTGCCTCCTCTTTGGAAGGATAGGGTAGGAACTAGTTTTCTATGCCTCTGAAATACCAGTGCAGGCAGAAGCTGCTGTGCTTGTATTTCACAGTTTACTTGAGCCCCCCTGCTGGTTCTTGTTAGAAGGGTCATAAGTGGGTTTGTTGGGAAAGGTGCAGGTTTGTTTGTGGTACAGGGTCATGGCAGCTTCCTGGTTGCAGCTGACTGTAAGCAAGCACTAGGTGGAATTGGAGACACGAGCCTTGGGAGAGAGTGAGGGGAAGAAGCCAGGCTCTGTGTCCAAGGCCACAAAGTGATTTGGTCCTAACTTGTCCAAGGCTCATGTATCTTGCCTCAGCTCTGGCCCTAATTAGTCCAGGGGCAGTTCATGCTCCAGCTACTTGTGCTGCTCTGCAGCCACCAGCCCCACATGTAGCTACCCTAACCATGCTCTAGCCACCTGTCTTTCTCTGGTTATCCTTGTATCTGCTCTTGTCAGTTCTGAGCCTCCAACCTTCCCTGTATCATGCTGTGCTTTAGCCTGTGCTCCCAGGCCCCCACCTCACTCTCACCTCTGCCATTCTCAATGTTGCGCTCTGCAGCATGTTTCCATGCTACTTCTTTCCCTTCTGTCATGCTTGTCTCCCTTTCTCTGGCCTTGTGATTAATGGTCCCTCTGCTGAAGCTATGTGTTGCTTAGGGATTTCCTTGTTGGATTTTAGTTGTTCAATTCATTGTATTTTCCAGGAGAGGTTTCAAGGGTCTACTCTCATGCCCATATCTTGATGACTCAGACTCTGGATTTTTAATGAGGACTCTAAGTGATTGATGCACACAATAAAGTTTTTTGGTAACAGCTTTAGTGAGATATAATTCACAAACTATACAATTCACCAGTTTAAAGCATACCATTACAGAGTTTATTTTTATTCACAGAGTTTGCAACCATCACCAAAAACATTTTAACATTTTCTTTATCCCTCAAATCAATTCCATACCCTTTAGCAGTCATTTTCTATGCCTCCCAACACTAGGCAATCAGTAATGTAGCTTCTGTCTCTATAGATTTGTCTATCTGGACACTGCATATTAATGGAGTTATACAATATGAGGTCTTATGTGATTATTTTTTTCACCTCATATATTTTCAGTGTTCATCCATGTTGTAGCATGCATGAGTGCCTCATTCCTTTTTTTAATTAAAATTCTCTTCAATTATAGTTGACATTCAGTATTATATTAATTTCCAGTGTTACTGACTACATTCCCTAAACTATAGTTTTACATCCACAAAACTATTTTGTAACTACCAACTTGTATTTCTTACTCCCTTCACCTTTTTCACTCATTCCCCCAAATCCCCTCCAATCTGCAGTCATGAGTTTGTCCTCTGTATCTATGAGTTTTTTTCCTGTTTTGTTTGTTCATTTATTTTGTTTTCTGAATTCCATATATATAAGTGAAACCATGTGGTATTTGCCTTTCTGACTTATTTCACTTAGCACAATACCCTCTTGGTCCATACATGTTGTTGTAAATGGTAAGATTTCATTCTTTTTTATGTCTGAATAATATTTAATTACATATACTCATATGTACCGCCTCTTCTTTATCCATTTGTATTTTGATTGGAGCATTTAATCCATCTACTTTTGACGTAAGTATGATAAGTATGAAGTTATTGCCATTTTATTAATTGTTTTCTGATTGTTTTTATAGTTCTCTGTTCCTTTCTTATTCTCTTGCTCTCTTCTCTTGTATGTTGATGACTTTCTATAGCATTGTGTTTGGATTCTTTGTTCTTTATTTTTTTTATAACTTTTTGTAAATTTTTGGTTTGTGGTTATCATATGCTTCATATATACCAAGCTATGTTTATAGCAATCTATTTTCAGTTGATGGTTGCTTAAGTTTGAATACATTCTAAAATCATTAACATTTTTACTCACCTTTTCCACATTTATTTTTTGTCAGTGTTTATTATTTTTCTTTGTGTGTGTGGATCCCTTTATTTGCTGTTATAATTATATAAAATCTTCTTACTTTTGCCTTTTAACCTTTGTATTAGCTTTAGTGTTGGTTGATCCACTGATTTTATTATGTGTTTGCTTTTGTCAGTGAGAATCTTTTTCTTTGTTTTATTTTCTTACTCATATATATTTTCTTCTTATTATTATTAAAGTATTCCTTTTTACATTTCTTGTAATACTGGTTTGGTGGAGATGAACTCCTTCAGCTTTTTCTTGTCAGTGGAACACTGGACTCTCCATGTTTGCTTCTTATTCCCCTGGCTATTAATTCTCTATCTTTTTCAGAAGCTTCTGCTTTTCTCTGGTCATTTTTTTTTTAAATTAACTTTATTTTTGCCTTGGGCTTGTTTCTTTCAAACTGTGTGATTTGGTCACTTAATTTCTTTTGCCTCAGTTTACTCACAGTTCTGGATGTTAGAAGTCCAAGGTCAATGTGCTTGCATGGTCAGGTGAGGGCCTTTTCCAGTTCACAGACTTCTCATTGTATGTGTCCTCACATGGTGGAAGGCAGTACCGCATTCCATTTCATTGCTGAATAATATTCCATTGTGTGACTACAGTGCATTTTATTTATCCATTTATCAACTGATGAATATTTTGGTTATTTTTACTTTCTAGGCTATTATGAATAATGCTGCTACAAAAATTTGTGTACAGTTTTTGTGTGGACACGTTTTTTTTCATTTCTTTTGGGTATATATCTAGGAGTAGGATATCTGAGTAATGTAGTAACTCTTGGTTTTATTTTTTGAAGAGCTAGCAGACTGTTTCCTAAGTAGATACATCACTTACATTTCCACCAAGAAATGTATGGAAGTTCCAATTTCTCTACTTTCTTGTCAACATTTTCTACTATCTATCTCTTTTATCATAATCATGTGGATGTGAAGTGGTATCTCACTGTGGTTTTCATTTCCCTGATGTCTAAGGATGTTAAGAATCTTTTCATGTACTTATTAACCATTTGTATATCTTGTATGGAGAAATGTTTATTCAAGTCCTTTTCCAATTTTTTATGATTGAGTTGTAAGAGTTCTTTATATATTCTAGATACAGTGCCCTCATTAGATGTATAATTCACAAATATTTTTGCCCATTTTTTTGAGTCACCTTTCTATTTTTTTGATAGTGTCCTTTGAAGAACAAAATTTAATTTTTATATTCATATTATCTATTTTTTTCCTTTGTTGTTTGTATTTTTGGTTTCATATCTAAGAAATCATAGATGAATTCAAGGCCCAAAAGATTTACATCAATTTTATATTAACAGTTTTATACTTCTATATTTTTTAAATTTTTTTGTTCTTTCTTTTTTTATACATATTTATTGTTAGATTTATTGAAGTGACATTGATTAGGAAAAATAACATATGTTCCAGGTGTACAATTCTGGATTACATCATCTATGTATTCTGTTATGTGTTCTTCACCCAGAGTTAGTTCTCTTTGCATCACTATATATTTGTCTCCCTCTCCCTTCTCTCCAACCTCTTTGCCCCATACCCTAAGAGAACCACTAACCACTAAACTATTGATTGTGTCCAAAAGTTTCTGTTTCTTTCTTGCTTTCAATTTTGTGTTTCATAAGTGAGTGAAATTATATGGCTCTTGTTTTTCTCTATCTGACTTACTTCGCTTTCCATGATGGTCTCAAGGTCCATTCATGTTGTCATAAATGGTTTTATTTAATCTTTTGTTATGGCTGAGTAATATTCCATTGTGTATATGTACCATAGCTTCTCTAGCCAGTCATCTCTCAAAGGACATTTGGGCTATTTCAATGGTTTGGCCACTGTGAATAGTGCTATGATTAAACATTTGGGTGTATGTATCTTTGTGGACTAAGATGTTCAAACTTTTTGGGTAGATATGCAGAAGTGGGATTGCTGGGTCATATGGTAACTTTATTCTTAATTTTTTGAGAAATTTCCATACTGTCCTCCATAGTGGTTTTACCAGTTTGCATTCCCATCAGCAGTATATGAGAGTTCTTTTTCTGCACACCATCTCCAACACTTCCTATTTCTTGTCTTGTTGATAATAGCCATTTGAACAGGTGTGAGGTGATATCTCATTGTGGCTTTTTATTTGCATTTTCCTAATAGCTAGTGAAGTTGAGCATTTTTGCATACACCAGCTGGCCATTTGTATGTCTTCCTGGTAGAAGTGTCTGTTCAGGTCCTCTGCCCATTTTTAATTGGATTTTTTTTATTGTTGAGTAGCACAAGTTCTTTATATGTTTTAGATGTTAGCCTCTTATCAGAGAGATTTTTGCAAATATTTTCTTTCATTTGGTTGGCTGTCTCTTTCCTTTGTTGATGGTTTCTTTTGCTGAGCAGAAGTTTTTTAGTTTGGTATAGTCCCATTCATTTATTTTTGCTTTTATTTCCCTTGCCTTTGAGGTTAGGTTCATTAAGTCCTCTTTGAGGCTGAGGTCTATGAGTTTAGTACTAATGTTTTCTTGTATACTGTTTATTGTTTTGGGTCTTATATGAAGGTCTTTGATCCATTTTGAGTTAATTTTGGGATATGGTGACTGTTTGCAGTTCAGATTCATTCTTTGGCATGTGGTTTTTCAATTTTCCCAGCACCATTTACTAAAGAAGGTTTCTTTTTCTCATTGTATATTTTTCACTCCATTGTCAAAAATTATCTTTCTGTATATTTGTGGGGTTATTTCTGGGTTTTGAATTCTGTTCCATTGGCCTGTGTGCCTGTCTTTCTGCCAGCACCAAGCTGTCTTGATTTCTGACATTTTGTAGTAGAGATTAAAATTGTTGAGTATGATGCTTCCAGCCTTATTTTGATGAAGGATTGCTTTGATAATTCAGGGATCTTTTGTAGTTCTATATAAATCTGATGATTTTTAAAATCTATTTCTTGAAAGAATGTCTGTGGGATGTTGATGGGAATTCCATTAAATCTATATATTGCTTTGGGTAATATAGCCATTTTAACTATATTGATTCTTCCAATCTATGGACAGGGAATATCTTTCTATTTTTTAGTGTCCTCTTCCATTTCTGTTAATAGTGACTTTTAGTTTTCAGTATATAAGTCCTTCCTAGGTATTTTATTCTTTTTGTTGTGATCACAAAAGGTCTTGTTTGTCTCATTTCTTTTTCTGAAGTTTTGTTATTGGCATATAGAAATGCAATTGATTTTTGTACATTGATTTTATATCCTGCAACTTTACTATATTTGTTTATTATTTCTCATAGTTTTTGGTGGAGTCTAGAATTTTCAATATAAAGGATCATGTCATCTGCAAAAAATGACAGTTTAACTTCTCTTCCAACTTGCATGCCTTTTATTCCTTTCTCTTGCTTGATTGTTCTTGCTAGAACTTCCAGTACTTTATTGAATAGGAGTATTGTTTCTAATTTTAGAACAATAGGCTTCCATTTTCCCCCATTCAGTATAATATTAGCTGAGGGTTTGTCATATATGTTCTTTATTATGTTGAGGTACTTTCCTCCTATATCCATTTTATTCAGTGTTTTAATCATAAATGTTGTAACTTATCAAATACTTTTTCTGTGTCAATTGATATAGTCATACGGTTTTTATTTTTTAGTTTGTTTATGTGGTGTACATCAATGATTAATTTGCATATGATGAACCATACTTTTGTTAATGGGATGAATCCCACTTGATCATGGTGTATAATCTTTTCAATGCATTGTTGTATTCCATTTGCTAATATTTTATTTAGGATTTTTGCATCTGTGTTCATCAGAGATATTGGTCCATAGTTTTCTTTTGCTGTGTTGTCCTTACCAGGCTTTGGTGGTAGAGTTATATTGGCCTCCTCAAAAGAACTGGGAAGTATTGCCCGTTCTTTAATTTTTGGGAAGAGTTTGAGGAGGCTAGGCATTAGTTCCTCTTTGGATGTTGGATAAAACTCATTGTTGAGACCATCTGGTCCTGGGCTTTTGTCTTTGAGAAGGTTTTGGATGATTGTTTCAATTTCCTTACTGTTGATTGGTCCAATTACATTGTCCAGTTCTTCTTGGTTCATTCTGTGTAGACTATATGTTTCTAGAAACTTGCCCATTTCATCAAGGTTGTTAAATTTGGTAGCATGTAGTTTTCCATAGTATTTTCTTAGGATCATCTATATTTTTGTGGTATCAGTGGTAATTTCTTCTTTTTCATTTCTAATTTTGGTTATTTGTGTTTGTTTTTGTTTGTTTGTTTGTTTGTTTTTTGCCCCTTGGTAAGCCTAGCCAGGGGTTTGTCAATCTTATTGATTTTTTCAAAGAACCAGCTCTTCATTGCAGTTATTTTCTCATCACTTTTTGTTCTCTATTTCATTTAGTTTTGCTCTAATTTTTATTAATTTCTTCCTTCTGCTGAATTTGGCGGTGGGGGGGGGCATTGTTCTTCTTTTTCTAGTTCTTTAAGATTGGATGTTAGCCTGTTCACTTGTGCTTTTCCTAGTTTCTTGAGATAGGCCTGTAATGATATAAATTTCCCTTTCATTACTGCTTTTCTTATATCCCAATAATTTTGATGCTTTGTATTTTCATTGTGATTTATTTCTACATATTTTTAAATCTCTTATTTCTTCTTTGATACTTTGATATTTTTAATAACATGTTTAATCTCCATGTATATGTGTTTTTATCTGCTTTTTTTTTTGTGGAGTTGATCTCCAATTTCAAGGCTTTGTGGTCCGAGAATAAGGTTTGTATGATTTTAATTTTCTTGAATTTGCTGAGGCTAGTTTTGTGTCCCAGCACATACTTGAGAATATTCCATGTGCACTAGAATATAATGTATAGTCTTATGGTGTAGGATGGAATGTCCTGTAAATGTCAATTATGTCCAATTGTAGTAATGCATCATTTAGAGCTGAAATTTTCTTATTTATTTTCTGTTTAAATGATCTGTCCATGACTGTCAAGGAGGTGTTTAAGTGCCCTATGGTAATTGTGTTTTTGTCATTTTCACCTTTTAGATTTTAAAGTAGTTGTTTCATAAATTTTGGTGTTTTTTGATTGGGGGCATATGTATTGATGAATATCATGCCCTATTATTCTTGTACTGTCCCTTTTTATCATTATGAAATGTTCAGTTTTGTCTTTTATTACCATTTTTATCAAGATGTCTGTTTCATCAGATGTATCACTACTCCTGCTTTTCTCTGGTTACCATTTGCTTGGAGTATTGTTTTCCACCGAGTCTGTGTTTGTCCTTGTGGCTGAGGTGTGTCTCAGAGACAGCATATAGATGGGTTTTGTTTTTTAATCCAGTCAGCTACTCTATAGCTGGCTTTTATTGGTGAGTTCAGTCCATTTACATTTAGGGTGATGTTTGATGTATGAAGATTTCTTATGGCCATTTGGTCTTCTGGTTTTTGGTTGTTTGGAGTGTTGGTTTCTTCTTTGCTTTTTTTCTTACTGTTTTTGTTTTGTTTTGTTTTTAGCTTGATTGTGTTCTGTGATTTCTCCTTTAGTTTTCTCTCTTTTTTTTTTTCATGTGTCTTCTCATTCCAGGTTTTATTGAGTAGTTTCCATGAGGTTTATGAAAAGAAGATCTCATGTATTTAGTAGCTCCTTTTCTTAAGCATACTTTGAATTTCTATTTTCTTCTGGAAACCTAAACCTTTACTTCTTCAAAAAAAAAAACAACCAAAGCTTTACTTCTTCTCTTTTTGTTGTTTCAATTTTTTATAATTTATTTAGGCTTTTGTTTTAGGGCGAGTAGCCTCCTTCAGTATTTCCTGAGTGCTGGCCTTGTGTTTGTCAATTCCCTCATCTTCTGTATGTCTGAAAAAGTCTGTATTCCTCCTTCATTTCTAAAGGATAACTTTGCTGGATAGATTATTCTTGGCTGGTAGTTTCTTTCTTTTAATATTTTGAATATATGATTCTACTCTCTCCTGGCTTGAAGAGTTTCTGCTGAGAAGTTTGATGATAGCCTGATGTGCTTTCCTCTGAAGGTTATAAATTTTTTCCCCTGGCTGCCTTGAAAATTCTTTCTTTGTCTTTGATTTTTGACATCTTCAGTATAATGTGCCTTGGATTCAAGTAGCTAGCATCCTGTTTCCTTCTTGAATATGGGGTTTCAGTTCTTCCTATAGGGTTGGAACGTTCTTATCCACTATTTGTTTTATTAAGCTCTCATTAGAATTTTGTTCTATTTCTTCTGGTATTTCTTTCATCGTAATGTTCTTTCTAATGGAGTCAGATAGTTCTTGTAGAGATCTTTCATATTTTTGGTTCTCAAATCTGTCTTTTTCCTTTTGGTCAATTACTGTATTTCTATCTTTGATCTCACTAATTCTTTCCTCCATGTGGTCAGCCTTGTTTCCTATGCTAGTTAGTTAATGCTTTATTTCTTGTATTGCATTGTTTATCTCCCAAATTTCTATTTGATTCTTTTTTGTAATTTCCATTTCTTTGTTAAAGTGTTCCTTTGTTTAGAGATTACCTTTCTGAGATCATTTATCTGGGTCTGAGTAATCAGTCAGCATTCCCTGAGCTCTCTGAGTATTTTTAGAAGTGCAGTCTTGAATTCTGTGTCACTTAAGGCATATATTTCCAAGTTTCATTTCTGGAAATTTTCCATTTTTTTTCTCTGAGACACTTTGTCCCCAAGGGAGTTCATTACAGTTAATGTGTTTCTCTTCCTGGACATAAGGGCTTTTTTTCCCCTGGCATAATGGAGAGGTCTTTCTTATACTTCCCCCTTGGTGTCGCTGCAGCATCCTACTGTATTTTCTCTTGGTTGTTAGATGTTTTTCACTTTCAGAGCTTTCCTGGAGGGTTGGCTTCTTCTCTTTGACTCAGCTGCCTTGGTTTTGATGCACTTCTTCTCTGGGGAAATGTGCTGAGTGATAACATTCTCTGCCTCTGAGATCTGTGTAGACAGAGCCTGCTGTGGCTTTGTTATACAGTTTCCCTGAGACCCTGCTCATTCCCTTGGGAGTGGAGATTGTTGGAGAAGGCTCAGGGCTTGTTTGCAGCACAAGGTAATGGCAGTTTCAGGGAGTGCTATGGAAAGCAGCCAGGTTCTGTGTTCAGAGTTTCTATCTTGTAGTGGGGTCAGTGCAGTTCATCACTGCTGTTTGTCCCAAGGTTGCTTGTTACCCTGGGTGCTGGCTCAGCTGTGAAACAGGCCTGTACCTCCATCAGGAGCACATCAGGGCCAGTGTGGGTGCACTCTGCACCATAAGCCTACTTCTCTGTCAGAGGAATTCCCAGCCGTGCCTGGCCTGTGCTGCAATACAAGCCTTGCCCTTTGTTAGGAGCTCACACGATCTCAGGCAGCTGCACACCACCAGCCAAGTTCAGCTCTCTATCAGAAATGCACTAGAGCTGGAAGATGGGCATCATTTTATCTTGTCTCCTTGTGGGCTTTCTGTATTCTCTCCTCTGCCTGCCCAGGATTGTGTTGCACTTCAGCCCATTTCTCCCAGCCCCCTCCTCAGTCCTGCCAGTCCTGGGCATTCACAGTCTCATCTCCACACTACTTTCTCCCCTTTTATCCTGTTTGCCTCCTTTTCTCTGACCTTTAGGTGTTTTCTTTCAGTGAGTGGTCTCTCAGCTGAGGTTGTGTCACCTGGGAATTCTCTTCTTGGATTTTGACTTTTAAGTTTGTAATTTCCAGAAGAGTTTCAAGGACATCCTCTCATGCTGCCATCTTGATCCTTGTAGTTTTAGTTCTTAACTTTAGATCACTGATCCATTTTGAGTTAATTTTGTACATGGTATGAGGCAGAGTCAAACTTTATATTTTTAGTGTACGTGATATCGAAGTGAGCACAATTTCATTTTTCCGTATATGAATATCCTGTTGTCTCAGCACCATTTGTTGGAAAAAGTATTCTTTACCCCATTGAATTGACTGACACCTTTGATGAAATTCAATTGACTATAATGTGTGGCAGGATACAATTTTAGAACCAGGTATCTACTGGAACTATAAATTGACCATTACAATAAAAGTAACACAAGATAAAGTTATTAACCTCAGACTATTTTAATAATTATTAGTCTTAGTATGTGTTTGCAACTCTAAATTTGGTGTGTATGTAGAGGTTGATGATGGGAAATGGTGAGGTAGGGTTAAATGTGGGAAGGCTTGTGTTTTCCCATGCAAACTATTTAATTCAAGAAACTTACTTGGCAAAATGGTCTTATAGCGGTTTTTAGTTCCATGACGTGGAATGTCAATTTCTTTGGGATCCACAAAGTTCATTGGTATTTCCTGCAAAAATGAATAATTTCTAATTAGTGTATCTAATGCTTCCACAAAGAAAATCTTCACAAGAGGCCATCTGATCCACAACTGCATTGGACTTCAAAGTCAGTTATAGAACAACAGACTACCACCTCTGGTTGACTAACACCCTTCCTTTCATAAACACATCAGCTGCACCCTGGAAGGCTGACATAAAAAACAGTTCTTTGTGTTAGAAAGTATTATTTTCTTATCAAAAAGACATATGGAACTTTCATTAGATTTTAAGAATTCTGTTCTGCATAATTACTGAAAATATATAAATAGGAAGCTGAAAATTGGTATTTTAACTATTTAAGTTTCTTCAAATCTTTATGTAAGTGAAGTACCAGAAATGTCACAATAATGAATTCTTTTTTTAACATTAATTGTGATTCTTTCAGAATTATTAAAACCTTCATCCCCAAATGGCATTTATAAAGGGCTTTTTTTTGGTTCAAGTGATGATGGTATGATGCCTGTTTGTATTAAAGAATACTTTATAATGGTACTAGTTCTATTGTGGTTGTAAATGCCATATTTTTAGTGAAGGGCACCCAGACTCTCTTTCCTCCCACTTAATAAGAATATACATATTCTGATTCAGTGAGTTTATATGCCATGTGACTTAAATAATTCGAGAGAGAACAATTAGAGCAGAAGTGGCTCTGTGGAATTTTATTATATCTAAGAGGTGACCATCTGTAGCTGAATTGGACAAAAATAAATGAGTAAACAAACAAATAAGTTCAAGTTTTTTAAAAGGTTGAAACAAATATTTAAGGATTTGATTATAGAAAATGGTATGTTCTCTGACTTAAAACTCTGCTAAGGATGGCTTAGATACAATTAATGTGAAATAAAGTAATTTTTATCTCTAGATCACATAAAGTAATATTTTGTTGCTTAAACTTTCTCCAATGAAAAATATAACTCAAAAGAACAATATTCTTTGGAATGAAAGAAATTATCTATAAATTAATTCAAATCATTATAGTTTTCAGTCAATCTAAAATTTTGAGAAAAGCCTGATTATATTATGAATTTGAGACTTGGTCTACCAAGAGGAGTAGCTTACTTTTTAAATATCATTTCCTAAACTTACATTATTTCAGATATTTATAATATTCATCCCTACTCTCTAATGAAATATAATTTCTTATAAAAGTTACCAAAATAAGTAAAATTGTTGAAGTATTAGAAATAGGCTATGTTAAGGGCTTTTCTCAAGGAACAGAGACTATCTGTGGTTCTAGAAAAGAATACTAGGTATAACTTTGGCTAGCTGTATGATCATTGATGGCTTGTTTCATCTACTGAAGTCTCATTTTCTTCATATATAAAAAGATGACACTAAAAAGTCTAATTAAAAAAAAAAGCTGAACCAAAGTGCCCTGTGACAGATGATTGGATAGAGAAGCTGTGGTACATATACACAATGGAATATTACTCAGCTATAAGAAAAGATGAAATATTGCCATTTCAAATACAAAAAGATGGATGGACCTGGAGATCATCATGCTAAGCAAAATAAGCCAGACAGAAAAACCAAAAACTGTATGACTTCATTCATATGTGGAATATAAAACTGAAAGCAACAAAGAAAACAAACAAACAAACAAAAAACCCATGGACACAATCAATAGTTTAATGTTTATTTGGGACAAGTGGGAAGGGGATGGGAGAAGGCAGAGGGGTAAGAGAGGATGGAGGGGGAGCTAAATATAAGGTGATGGAAAGGAAACTCACACTGGGTGGTGAACTTATTATACAACAAGTTGACGATGCACTGTAGAATTATACACCTGGAATCTATGTAATTCTTGCTAACCAATGTCACCCCAATCAGTCTAACAATAAAAACAACAATAACAACAATAACAACAACAACAACAAACTGCATGTTTGTGTTTTACCTTAAACACCTGATAACAGTTGATGAAGCTAATAGTAGATTTTGCCCATTGCTGGATTTTTCACCATTAGGGTAGTTGCAAATGTCAGAATGGACCTTAGAATGATCAATTTATTATTCTCATCAATTATGGCTTAAGACTGACAACCAATTGAAGATGTAAAGTGATCTATAAAATGGATATTTTCCTTGGGCAACAACTAGACGTAATCTATCTCTATTCTTACTGGACATAGGAAGCTCATGAATTAAGTTATCACAAGCAATACTAATAGGTCACCATCATTTTTAGCTAAAACTCACAATCATTTTTAGCCCACATATGGTATTCCCCTGTGCTCCTTATTTCATTAAAGAGCACTCTATGCACCCTGTTGCTCAAATAAAAAAACTGGGGTACCATCTCTGACTTTCCCAAACAGTGACAGCAAGACTGTTTATTCTTCCAGGAATGCCTTTTATCTGCCCACCTCCCCTTGCCACTTCTTTGCTTGGCCAGCTCCTACATAGCCTCCTTCAATTTAGCCATCACCTTTTAGTGTGAACATATCAATAGTTATGAACATCAGGGTGAACCTAAAACCCTTGCACTTAACCATCTGAACTGTGGCTATTTGTCTATTGTTCAGTGGAGGGTCATGTCATTTTAGTATGTGCCTCTAGTGACTACTTTATCAAAATACCTAATGAAGAGTGAATAATAAACAGCTGGCTCACCATGAATTCACTTTGGAGTAAATGTGAACTTGCCACGATGTCCTTCAGCTGTGACCTTGTGAGAATTCGGCTGGCTGACTGCAGATATTCCATTGAGACTTTCTCCCATGGGGTTGGTATAGCCACAAAGGGTTCAACACTCCCCAAGCTACTCATGTCCAGTGTAAGAGATACATTGGACCCTCGTCTACATTGGAGAAGAATGTTATTAGGCTTAAATATAACATGAATTATTTTGAAGGCACAAAATCTTCTTTCTGTATATACACACAATTCAGGGAACACTTTTTCAGAAATAAGGACCAAATATCTTTTCCTCTTATGGTACCATAGTTGACTGTAGCACCTATCCATAGTTTCTTTATAGGGAACTGACAATTTTGTTTTTGGAAATAACTCTGAATTGAGAAAATGCACTATAATTATTAAATGGATATACTTTTTACAGATAGGTGGCTAATGATGTTAAGTGAAAATTTTAGGAAAAGCAAACATCACATTTGAATCAAGGAATCAGATGTAGTGTTAACCAACCATTTTTATATGCATGTCTGAGAATCCAGTATATAAATCATATGGCCACCTAATATTTTTGGCATCAATATTCTGGAGTCATAATTTTACTGGACACAGGAAGCTCAGAGGAAAACATATCCCTTTATTTTAGTTCAAATTATTGCCATTGAAATAGAATTTAAAGGTTTAAATATGTATATATTTGGTATAATTTCCAAATGAATTCCTAAAAGGTAGCATCTGTATCCTGCACTTATGTATGTATGTATATATATATATATATATATATATATATATATATATATATATATGTGTGTGTGTATATTTTCATATGTAGGTTTGCATTCACTTAATCTAGTGATAAGCTCATAAGAGATCATAGATAGTCACTCTGAGTTACAATTTATCTTCCCTCTGTAATTTCCTTCCTTTTATTGAGAGGCAAGGTAGGGCTCTTTCAGCTTATTAAATACCCTTGTGTCCTGGATAGAAGGTGTGAGTGCTTCTGACCAGTAATATGAGCTGTGTGGAATCAAGGAATAACTATAAAGTAGTGTGTACAAGACTGAGGGTCAAAGTCAGAGACTGTATTTACAAGAATTATTAAATATAAAAGAGCTTTAGGTATGTGTTAGGTGATTAAATATAGTGCCACGCGGTTGGTGTCCCAAGGAAATGGGCAAAACAGGCCAACACAGATAAGAGTGAAGATAGTAAGAGTAGATACTAGGCCCAGCATATTATTTCCTTTGAATAAAATTTTACATGCTTTTTATAGAGTACTACATCAGAAAATATTCAAGTGAATAGAACTTAATTTCAAACAATGGAAAATTATTAGAACATACAACAAACTAATAATTAAAAACATATCCATTCTTTCCTCCTATATATCTGCCTGTGATTGTTTCTATAATTTGACATGTGATGTTGTCATTTTGGTTAATTTCTAAATAAAATGTAGTTATAGTTTTAATTCATGCTTTACTTGATGGTTATTTAAATGTTTGCACTTATATTTTTCCTGCTGAATTTGTCAAGGCCTAAGATATGTATGTGAGTTTTTCACAACAATTGTGTTTATTTTTCTTAATATTTCTGTTGGTGGGTTTTCTTTATGTATTTTAGATATTGTATTTTTGAAGAGATTCATATTTTCACTGTAAATGTTATCAATATTAAATATCCTTTTCCATTAATTTTATGTTTGGTCTCACATCTGACTTTCAAAAAAATTAATATTGATGTATCTGCATTTTTGGTATGTTCTTGAAAAATGTTTTCTAGTTTTTATTATTATTTTTAACTCTTTTGAATCACTGCATTAGAGATTATCGAATAGCAATCTGGATACTCATAAAATATCACCTACCTGTTAAAAGGATGTTTGCCCTCCTCCACTTGTGTGTGAGTGTGTGCGGGGTGGGGGGGGGCTGTTGGTGGTGATTGACAGGACTCCTGTATTTTTGGGTAAAAGGTAGACAGTTGAAGAAGATTGGTTCTGCTTGCAGATTGAGAATTTTAAACTATTTTTAGTGAGAAAGCAATTTTTAAAGTTTTCCAATCCAGTTCTTCTGGCCATTAAGTTGATAGAAATTCCTTCCTGATTCTGATCATAGGCTGTCTACTGGTCTTAGTTTTTAGTGTATTTGTGAGAATTCAGCTTTTGCTGGTTTCATAGATATTTTAGTAAGGAGTTGGAAGAAGCTGCTGATCAGACATCATTTTAAACCATTATTGCATTCAGTCAATTTTGAGTTCCAAAAGACAAAAGTATTTACAATTTGTCATTTGAGTGATACTCAGTGATACCAAGAAGGTGAGATTTTATCCAGTGAGAGCAGTCAGAGCAGAAGTATGAAGGTCAGAGGCATTTGAGTTGGATGTCGAAAATGAAAGTTCAATAGATACGTTTTGGATGGAGGGTTATTTCAGAGAGAGAGCCTGGCAAGAGAAAAAGTGTGGGAACAGCAAAGATAAGGCATCTTTGAAAAATGGCATGTAAGCAATTTATGTTAGAGTTCAGTGGTATACATAAATATGTATTTTGGAATTGAGGGACAGGGTTATGTAAGAGAGAAGAGAGAGGCAAGAATTACAGAAACTACAAGATTAGGAAAATATCTGCCCAAATTCAGAAAAGAGAGAAATCAGAATATCAGGTCATATCAACTTCTGTTTTGGTTTCCCATAGGGTACCCTGCCCAAATCAGGGATGAAAAGCCTCTGAGATCCCATGCCTAAGATCCATTTGATTTAGTTAGTAAAATTTCTAAAGATTCTGTGATAAATTGTGAATCATGAAATCATTTTCATGCAAAATGATTTCATAAAGGAAGAATGACTTTTGCCTGGCAAGGGAAGAAAAGAAACTAATATTTATTAAACATCTATTATTTGCCAAACACTGTTCTAAACACGTTTACATATGGTACCTCAACCTTCACAGCAGCTCTGAGTTAGTTATTACTGTCCCCCATTTTATAGGTGAATAAATAACTTAGGAACACAATGGTTGAGCAAAGTGCCAATTCAATTTAGAATTTAAAACACAAGCTCTTTCTGTTTTGCCACTGAAAAACAAGGGTATGGTGGGCTGACTGTTAGACTATACAGTGTCCCACATGGAGCAGAAGTCAATTGTTGGGAGGAAGGTCAAGATGACTGAAGTATAATATGGAGGCAATATGGTGTCCAGGGGTACAAATTCAATCTTTACAGTCATATTTGTGTGGGCTCAAATCCTACCTCTCCCATGTTTCTATGGTGGACCTTTGGTCAAGCTATTTATCTGTATTACATCTCAATTTCCTCCTGTTTTGTAAAATAAATAACTAGGTGTATTTAGTTCAGAGAGTTATTACAAGGATTAACCAAATAGTGTAATTAAACTGCTTATAAAAAGTGATGCTTAACTATTATTAAATTTGAGTAATGATGAATAAAGTCCCAGGTAACTCTCATCTATTTCTTTAAGAGAACTTTTTAAAGAGATTTTCACAAAAACCTGAAATTTGTTTATATTAAGATTAACTTTAACATTTCAAAAATCAATGAATAGAAGAATCTACACATTTGTCATTAAAAAAGGATACATCCTTTTTGATAACCTGTTTATCTTAAAATTTCCCTTTGTTATGGCAAATCCATTTCCTCACACTCCACCCCCACTCCTAAACAATTCCAGAGCACTTCACCTCAGCACTTCAGACAATGTCTCAAAAGTTAATTATGGAATGAAACTTGCATAGCCTGTCAACTTAACAGAGAGCATTTTCCACAAAACAGCCTTTGTCATGGTTAGTACTCTCCTATCCTGGCTATGAAATATTACCATAGGATGTCAATAGCTTGGAAAAATCCCTACATTTGTTAATTCTTATTTTAAAGAAATAAACAATATTTAGGTTTATTGAAATATGGTGGAATTAAAAAATTGTGTTAGTAAAACTAACTTGAAAATTTGAAAACTTCTTAGCATATCTTATGCTTGGAGAGGAGAGATTAAATACACATCCATATATATTTTAAAGTGTTATTTTTTTATTATAAAAATAACATGCTCATTTTAGAAAATTTGTATAATTTAGAAGTTTTTAAAACAGAATTGAAATCTCTTATAGTCACATAAACTTCATTAGCATTTAGATTGACTTAAATTTTGCTATTTTATAGATAGTATGGTAATGGCTTATTGTTTCCATTATTCTTTCTTTGGTTAGAGATAAATACATCTTCATATGATTAGTGTTTATTTATTGATCCTTACCTTTGAGAATTTTCTGCTCATGATCTTTTATAATGTTTATATTGACATTAATGTATTTATTATTGATTACTATTACACGAGGGTGCCAAAAAAAAAATGTATACACATTTTAAGAGATGCTATCTATGTATCACATAAATACTGATAGTAACCACTTTGAGCACCTCTTGTAATTGTAGAAGTCAAATGTGACTTATATTCATCTTTTGTTATTGGTATATATTGAGTATTACAATTTTAATACAGTATTTTCCTTCCTTAAAATGTGTGTACATTTTTTGGCACCCTCAGTATATAAGATATTAATTATTTCTCAGACATACCTGTTGCAAATATACAGTTTATTGTTGCCTTAAAATGCTAAAAATTTTTAAAGTTATATTTATATTCAGTTAAACATATTCATATTTTCTCTTGTGGTTTTACTTTGCTTTAATGCATAGAAATTCTCCTGGAAGTTAAGATTTTTTTAAAGTTAATCTTTTAATCTATTTGTAATTTATTTTGGGATATAGTGAAGGTGAGAATCACTTAGGTTTTTTTTTCCCAAATAGATTATCAATACTTCTAACACAATTTATTGAACATTCTAGAGAAGTGATGATTTTTATATATGTGGAAATATGTTTTTACTAGCATCACTGACTAATGATCTGTAGGACAAAATACCACTTTACTGAATAAAGAGAATTTGTTCCATAGTACCCATAAACCAAAATGATGAGAAGTGAGGATAGAATCAGAAAAACAATTTAAAAATAAAAATTTGAGAATATTCTAAGATTCAAAAAAAATCTAAAAGATTTAGAAAAAATATATAAACAGAAATATTAGAAGGAAACCCAGACCTTTAAATAATAACAGAGAGTGGAAAACTAAGAACACAAACTTTTATTAAAAACTTTACATCTCTTCAGTTGTATAATTCTAGATAATTTGTTTAGACTGTTTTTATGCCTCATGATTGCTGTTGGACAAAAGGGCACAAAATAAAAGGCTTGATCAAGCTTCCACTGTAGCACCAATTATTACTTATGCCAAAAAATAAATAACAGGGAGGAAATTCAAAAGTTAACCAATTCAAACAATTGAAGGGAAAAGCAAATTCTTAAGAAAAGGTGAAAGGAATGCAATAAACAGCATGCTAATTACAATTAAGTAAAAAGGAAAACATGTATAAATATTATGGGCCAGAGCCAAATATGCAATAAAAGATTGTAAGAACTTAACACAGAATATAAGCAAATAGTTTTGATCTTTGGGAGCTTTTTAAATCTTAATTCTTTTTTTTCTTGTTTTGTAAAACATACACAATTCATTCACAGCTGTCTTGATTAGTGTACACATCTAATCCTATATGGTGAGAAGTTAAAAGTTTAATTCTCCCCAGACCTTAAGACCTTTCCGGAGTCCAACTTACTCCCTTGTGTGTTATAATCATAACGATCACAAATTTGACAATCTTGACTTGATTGTAAAGGTGACTTAAGACTCTTCTCATGTCCTACCTGATTTTTAATTTTTAACTTTGCTCATTCAATTTGTCCACAAATTTAGTCTCCTAGGGGACTTCTAATGAAAAAGGAAGAGAAAAAAAAGATAGAGTGTTAGGAAAGTAAAATTGTGACTTAAATTAAAAATTCTTTGAATGTTAATGTGACATAAATGTAGTGTTACTAATTAGAAGCTAAAATAAATGAATAGATACTGTGACCATTCATAGTAAAATTTCCCAAAGGCAATTCTGTAGGGAAGAAATGTAGTAAGTGTAGAAGGTACCAGGCACAGTCTAAGGCAGAAAGAAAATATTGTAATAAATATTTTTGGTGTGGGAAATAATTGACTTTCCTATTTAAAAGCACCCACTTCATTTAGTAAAATGTTTCTCTGCCTTTGAGTAATTATATAAAAAATGTTTAATTCATATAATGATATTTGACCATATATACATATGTATGTATTGTTTTATACATACATATGTATATATGGTCAAATATATGTATTACAGACATGTGGGCTGTGTATGTGTGTATGTGTGTGTGTATGTGTGCTGTCTGAAAAAAATTCAGCCATAAATGCCTCTATTTTTCATATTACATTGCTGGATGCTTTCCAGACAGCCCAACAAGGCAAATTTACTATACCTTTCTTTTAGTATTTCACAAAATAAAAATAACCATTAAAAAAAGCCATAAACCGAACTTGTTACATTGTTCCTTGAGCACTGACCTTGATCTGAGTTTAAATCAATGCTTCACTTAAGTTCTTTTGGCTTCAGACTCCCTTATTCACATTATAAAAGTTAAGAAAGCAAAAATATATAAATATTTAAAGCTCAGTATCTGGCATATAATATACATATTTGAATACTAATGACACATAATGATTCTTACTTCACTCTATGCATATATGACTACGTGGAAGCTATTTGGTATATGAACTGATAAATATTTGAAGAAGGCAAATTTGGGAAAGTCAGTTATGAAGGAGAGTCAGGAGCAGTATTACATATACAAAGTCAGTGGTTATATAAGTTGGGATCATTTTTCATACATAACCCCTTAAAATTCTTACCTCATATCCTTAGAATTAATAACTTTTCTTAGATTCAAAATAATACATACTCACTATAGAAAAAGTATAAATAAAAATAACAAAAGAAAGAAAAATATCCCATAATACCAACACTTCGGTTAAGTCATTTCTATTGAATATGGTATATTGGAGACATATTTAAAAGATTGCTGAGAGGTTGCAGAGGTAAGAGACCCTAGCATTTGGGGAATTGAGTCTGAAAATGCTGAGTCTAGCTCATTTCAGGCATAGAAAGCAGCATTGCAGGTTTGGCCTCCCTAGAGCACAGATCTGGATAAGGACAAGATAGATGAGGCTGGAGAAATGCTCAGGGAATAGATGGAAAAGCATCTTATGTCTAAGGGCAGCTATTTGTGAGTTTTATTATCATGTTTGCAGTGCTCAAACATAATTCTGGTAAAATCTGGAAGAAAACATATTGGACTAGGATATTTTAGAGTTAAGAAATCCTGCTAGGGAGCTACTGCAAGGCCTGAACAAGAGATAAAAAGGGTCTGAGTTCATTCAACATGAGTGAGCCCCAAGACTCAGTCTTCGTGCCACTTTTATACTCCATGGGTCTAGTGACTTCTTGAACCTCAGAGGTTTTAACTTAGGTTTTAAAACTCTTGACCTAAAAATAATGACGTATGTTCATAAGCATTTAGATACAAGGTTCTTCATTTGTGGTTTTGTCTATAGTGATTAAAAAACTAAACACAACTTTGTATCCAAAAATAAGGTATTGTTTAAATAAACCATGAGGGGAGTTGCCTGATGGTGTAGTGGCTTGGGGCTTCGGTGCTGGCACTGCCAGCGCTGTGGCCTGGGTTCGATTCCCAGTTGGGGAGCTACCCACATACCAAAAAGCAAAATAAATAAATAAATAAATTCAAGCTTAGGCTTAATTAAAAATAAACAAACAAACAACAAATAAATAAATAAACCATGATATCAATACAATGAAATATTGTGTTTGAAAATAGTGTTTAAATAGTGTTTAATGACATGAAAAGATATGCATTATATTTTTAGTTAAAAGTCAAGTCATGAAAGAATATGTAGAGTAAAAAGCCTAGATTTTATCATACATACATATATATAGACTTGAAGACATACTAGAACTGACTCCATTAGATAGAACAATATTAGGATAAAAGGAATACCAGAAGAAACAGAACAAAATTCTAATGAGAGCTTAATCAAACACATTGCAGATGAGAACTTTCCAACCCTACAGGAAGAACTGAAACCCCAAATTCAAAAAGAAAAACAAGACCCCTAGCTACCTGAATCTTACCAGACCTTCTCTAATGAACATTATACTGAAAATGTCAAAAATCAAGGACAAAAAAAGAATTCTCAAGGCAGTCAGGAAAAAAATTATAACCTTCAAAGAAAAACCCATTAGGCTGTCATCAGACTTCTCACCAGAAACTCTTCAAGCCAGTAGAGACTGAAATCATACATTTGAAATATTAAAAGAGAGGAACTACCAGCCAAGAATAATCTATCCAGCAAAGTTATCCTTTAGATACGAAGGAGAAATGAAGACCTTTTCAGACACACACAGCTGAGGGAATTCACCCACACAAGCTGGCACTCTAGAAAATACTGATGGAGGCTACTCAACCAGAAACAAAAAGGCTAAATAAATTTCAAAATGTTGGGACAAGAAAAACATAAAAAGGGAAGAAGTAAAGGTCTAAATACCCAAAAGAGATTAGAAATTAAAAGTATGCTTACAAAAAGGAGCCACCACAAAAGACCCTGAATGGCCAACACAATGCTACATCAACAGAATAAGGCTGGACCCTGATTTCAATCTATGCTACCAAGTGTCAGTAATCAAGACAGCTGGTGTTGGTAGAAAAACAGAGACACAGATCAATGGAATAGACTTGAAACCCCAGAAATAAACCCACAAATACATGGACAGATAATTTTTGACAAAGGAGTGAAAAATATACAATGGGAAAATTGTCCTGGGCAAATTGGAAAACTAAAATGCCAAAGAATGAATCCAAACTTTGAACTGTCACTGTATACCAAAATTAACTCAAAATTGATTAAAGACCTCCACATAAGACCCCCCCAAAAACTGTATACAAAAAATAGGAACTAAATTTATAAACCTTGGGTTTAGGGAGGATTTTATGACCCTGACCTCAAAGGCAAGGAAAGTAAAAGCAAAAATAAATGGATGGGACTATATCAAACTAAAAAGCTTCTGCACAGCAAAAAAAAAACATAAACAAAGCAGAAGGACAGCAACTGAATGGAAGAAAATATTTGAAAACAATGCCTCTGATAAGAGTCTAATATCTAAAATAAAGAACAGCTCAACAACAGAAAAACAAAATATCCAATTAAAAAATGGGCAGAGGACTTAAACAGACACTTCTCCCAGGAAGACATACAAATGGCCAACAGACATAAGAAAAAATGCTCAGGTTCAGTAGCTGTTAGAAAAATGCAAATCAATGGAGTTCCCTGATGGTGTAGTGGCTTAAGGCTTCAGCGTTGGCACTGTCAGCGCTGCGGCCTGGGTTCGATTCCCAGTCAGGGAGCTACCCACATACCAAAAAGCAAAAAAAAAAAAAGAAAAAAAAAAGAAAAATGCAAATCAAAACCACAATGAGATGCCACTTCACACCTGTCAGAATGGCTGTTATCAACAAGACAAGGAATAACAAGTGCTGGGGAGGATGTGGAGAAAAAGGAATTCTCATATATATTGCTGGTGGGAATGCAAACTGCTACAACTATGGAGAACAGTATGGATGCTCCTCTAAAACCTAAGAATAGATTACCATATGACCTGGCAATTCCACTTTTGGGTATCTACACAAAAAATTTGAAAACCTCAGTCCACAAAGATATGTGGATCCCAATGTTCATCACAGCACAATTCACAATGGCCAAATCATGGAAATAGCCAAAGTGTCCTTTGATAGATAACTGGCTAAAGAAGCTGTGGTACATAAACACAATGGACTATTATTCAGTCATAAGAAAAGATCAAAGAGGACCATTTATAACAAAATGGATGAACTTCATAAACATCATACAAAGTGAAATAAGGCAGACAGGAAAAACCCAGAACCATATGAATTCACTCATGTGTGGAACACAAAGCTGAAAGCAACAAAGGAACAAAAACTTAAGGACACAATCAACAGTTTAGTGGTTAGTGGTTATCTGAGTGTATTGGGGTAAGGGGTGGGAGAGAAGGGACGGGATCTTAAATATATGGTGATGGAAAGAGAACTGATTCTGGGTGATGAACACATAACACAACACACAGATGATATATTGTAGAATTGTAGACCTGGAACCTATGTAATTTTTAGTAACCAATGTCACCCCAATAAATTTAACAATAAAAAGAAATGACAGAAGCTATAAATCTTCACTGGAATGTATGCGTAAGCCTATGGACAGTGGCAGCTCTGATCATTTTTATTATAGCTGGTATGACATGTATGGAAAATTTTGTAATCAACATGTAGTATATGTGTTTGCATAATGCAACAGACATTTTAGAGAATATGATCCTATAAAACAAAAAACAATATTTATTAGTATCAGTAAATTTCTATCATGAGCTTCATGAATAAAAATATAGAACCATTTTATTATACAGCTCAAGATGTCATATATATGTATAAAGGAATAGGCAGCAAATTTCCTAGTATGCAACTGGGGTAACAAATTTTCTTAATGCATCTCTAGGTTGTGATATCCTGCATTGCTTTTGCCTTTGATATATGTTTTTCATTTTCTTTCAGCTAGATATTAAATTTAATTAACATCTCTTCACACACACACACACACACACACACACACACACACACCCAGAAGTCTAATAACATTATCCTCTTTTCCACCAGAGCTTATTTGGAACTTCTGTTTGTTACATGTTTGCAATCAGAGTGCAAATTTACTAATTTTTGGCTTCTTTTGGTAAAGGGTGGGAAAGGTTGCAGGAAAAGAGAAGGAAGAGAAAAGTATTGATTTTCACTGATTGGTTTTTCCTCTAACTATAGTAAATCAGGCTCAGTTTTCATTAAATTCCCAGAGCCATAATCAGCTGGCCCTAGGATGAGAAGTGCCGTTAATCCCAAGGTGACTTTGTGGCTAATACTGTTGTATAATAATAATGTGATGTTGTAATGTAAGTAATGTATGTAATAAGTGCTAATAGTGTTGTTGATGATGATGGCAGCTAACATTAATCCAGTTAAGCTTGCAAGAAGTCATTTACTTGTATTATCTCATTCAATTTTTATAACAATTTTTGAGGGATGTGTTATGATTTTCTCCATTTTATATATGGGGAAAGTAAGATGTTAAGTAACTTATCAAAAGTCATACAGTAAGGTGTGTGAATACAGGTGGTTTGACTCCTGAGACTTTATTCATCACTAAGCTGTGACGAACTTAGTTTAACAAATATTTATTAAGTGACTATTATTTTCTAGAAACCATGCTAGACCCTGGGTGGGAGTGTTGTGGGTGCCAGGGTTAATAAGACATGGCCCCCTTATCTGGAGGACTTATACACTATGAGGAAAGAAACCTATTTGGATGATTCAAATATTTTGTAGCCTTTGTTATGGTATGTATAGTCATGCCCAGGAGGTTATAAGGGTAGAGGTTATTTGTTTAAAGAGCACATATTTAGTCCCAAATCTTTGAACTTGCCTTTAATCATTTGAGACATATATAACATTAAATCCCCCTTCTGGGGATCTACCCAAAGAACTTGAAAACCTTTGTCCGCAAAGACTTATGTACCCCAATGTTCATTGCAGCACTGTTCACAGTGGCCAAAACATGGAAACAACCAAAGGTCCCTGCGACAGATGACTGGATAAAGAAGCTGTGGTACATATACACAATGGAATATTACTCAGCTGTAAGA